>UXGD01002649.1:0-24750 GCA_900474315.1 Torymus auratus | reverse complement strand
ACACCAATTTGGTTTACCGGACTGGTTTTCTAGGTTGAAAATGAAGATTCGCCACCATGTCTCGTTTATGTGCTTAGTACAGTATTTTAATTGCAGCAATAAATTACTTGAAAAAATTATCTTTTTTATAGTCCAAAGTTCTAGAGATATGCCCATATACGTGTACAAATACAGAATAATTTACTGTGGGAAGTATAGAAATTAATTATTTGTTATAAAAAGACATGAAAATTAATTTGGCAGTCGATTATTAGTTTTTGCTACATTCCCACGGATCGAAGCCACAAAGAATGCGGACATTCTGAAGCAGATGTGTCATCTATGTGCGTTTTGATCGGAATGTATGCAATCTTTAGATCTATATGCTAATTAAGGAGTTTCATTTCAAGAATTAATTAAATAGAATCGAATAAAAATATATATATATTTTTTTTTATAGCACTTTATACAAATTTTATATTGAAATAATTCTCATTGAATTTTATTAGTTAACAAAAATAATATTTTTGTGTAAAAAAAAATCTCTTTATCAAACTAATTATGAAATAAGTTCTAGTAAAAAAATGTAGAAATTCGCTAAACGATTCAGATTCCACGTTAAAATGAACGTAATTAAAAATCCTCAAATAACAACAAAAACTGGATCAACTCGTTTTCTCCACTGTTTCTCTCAATCGTGAACAAGATAAACGTACAAAAATTTCCGAGAAACGTATAATAACCTCTTGATTTCACAAAATATGATGAAAATAACTTGAAAAACGTAACTTACCTCATCGGAATTCTAATTATTTATATTTTTACAAATATTAATTGAACCAATTTAACGCAAGCGTCAACGTCCCAACCGAATTCTTCGCCGCAGTTAAAAATCGCTTTTCGCATTCTCAAACACTCCGTTTTTAATCAAATCGTAAAAATTTACGTTTATCACCCTATTACAGTATATACCTACCCGCACACACGAGACGTCACACGACCCTCTGCGCGATCATACGTGTACCGCGTGCGCGGCTCGGCCAAATTCCTGCGAACCTGCTACAAAGTTGTCGTCGCACGCGCGGTTCTCCTTTCCCCTTGGGTCCCTCCCGTTGCACTTACACTACCTCCTCTTCGCCGCGTCCTCGCCTCTCTCAATCTCCCTTTAATTCCTCGGCTTTATCGCCGTCTCGCTTCGCTTTATTTTTTCCCTTCTCTCTCCTTCTTTGTTATGCCCGTGCCGCGCGTTTCTCTCTCTCTCTCTCTCCGCTTGTTTCAATACCGATCGTTTTTCTCTCTTTCGCGGCTCGATTTATCCCTTTTTTCGACGCGTATACATCGATGCGGGACGCGACCCTCGCGAAATTTCTTTTTACTAGATCGATGTCGAGATTTTTGCGGGCGCGCGCGCGCACACACAGGGGTATCTCTCGCGCGCGGGTCTCTGCCTTCATCGTGTTTAATTGCTTCGCGCACCGCGGGATCGCACGAGAGGTATTTTCGGCCGGGCCCGCGTGTTCGGGCCTGATTTATGCGCTTGTGTATATATATAGCTGCGAGTTCGGCCGAGTCCCTCGGACGGTCCATTTGTTTTCTATTATTATTGGATTTAAAAGTCGTTATTAAAATTTTAATTAATGTCGGGCTTTGTAGAGGATGCTGTAAATATTATTTAATTATCGTCTTGGGTGATTATTTAATGTGCAATCAGGTATTCTTAAGTAAAGAGTAATAAATTAATATTTCGATTCCAAAATCGTAAGTGAATAAAGCAAGGAATCATAATTCTGTAAAGTAATATTTTTTGCATAACTCTATGTCATATTGTATCTTGATAAATATCCCATCATATAGTAACTTAATAAAACTAACAGCGATGCACGAAACGTTTAAATCAGTTAACTATTTTTTTTAAATAACTTCGTCTAAAACCCCATTCCAACCAAACACTCCAAAGCTGTTAAAAAAGGGTATATCGACAGATCACTGCGAAAAACATCGAACGTGTCCCGAAATATTAACAAACTAGCCATCAAACCGAGGACCTACTGCCAGCATACGTATAATACCACCGACTGCAATTTTGACATCTCATTTCATCTGCGTGACTCTTTCACTCCTCCACCTCCTCGATACTAAAAAGTCGGCCGATTTCCAAGCAGTCGGAATGAATTATTATACACGCGCCGTACTCAAGAGAAAGCACGCGATTCGTCAAGGTCTAGGCTGGGAGATCGATCGGCCATAGTGTTATTCTTCATCCATGCACGGGTTCTGAAAAAAATAAAAAGAAACGAGAACGGCGACGAAAATTTATCACGACGTTATCGCGTCGGCGGAACGGGACGTTCGTTAATTTTATGCCCCTTTCACGTATCTTCTGCTGCTCCTCTCTCTCTCTCCCTGGCGTTCTGCATTTTTGCCTTCGTCGAGGTTCTTTTTGGGACGCCGGTGAAATGCTTCGAAGAAGCCGCGGCGGCTTTCGCGGCGGTTTTAATTTTGGTGCCTTAGCAGGTGGAATTCTCAAACTCTGACGTTATTTGCGTGTCTTTTCATTCCTTATAAAAAAGAAATAATTTGAAAATTAAAAAAAAAAGTGTATCATTAATTTTTGCTGAACGAGAGGCCATAAAGATGTTGCGAAACGAATATTGTGCTCTGCGATGTTATGTAACGTGTCTTGTTTGGTATATAATTATTCGTCAATTTAACTTAATGACGGCAAAGTTTACCAATCTTGTTCTCCGATTCATTTTAGAATTCGATAATTCAAAATTTATTATAGCACACGTATAGAAACACGCACTTTAGTGCAAATAAATACACCATAACCAGTATCACCAGGTCCAACAAAACTACTTATACCATCAGCTTCTCAAACGAGATAAGCTCTTGCGAGAGAGATCGGCCGATCGCGATTGTATTAATGAGCGCTCGTTAATTGGCGCCCACAATGAAGCCGTTTTGCGCTCGCGCGTCTGCATTTTCCCCCGCGCGCAAAAAGCCGTCATTCGCGTGCGCCCTTTCCTTTTTTGCCGTGTCATTGCGCGCGCGACGCGAGATGCGACTGATTAATGAAGGCGAGGCACTGGTAACATCTCCTCCCAGCTACGCGCGCGGAGGTATTCGCGTATGTGAATGAGGTTTTTATCGGTGGTGGGAGATGGAGACGCGGTGATAGCAGGCTTTAGGGAAATGAAAAATTTATATTATGGAGTGAGGTTTGTTATCATAAAATGATAAATTTCGGTGGCGGTATTTATGTACTTGTAACGAGCTTTCGAAATAGTGTATCAGTTATTTAATTATGCAGGAGTACCTCTTTTGAAATAATTTCGAAATCATCGCACGAATTAAACTGGTTTAGGCAGGTTTAGTTAAATAGAATGACTTTACGCTCCATCAGAATTATTAAAGCCGGAATTTGTGTTGTTTTCGAGCAGTCATTTTACGTAATTACATAGTTATAGTGACAATGTAGTTCTGATATTGTACGTACATGCAACGAAGGTCAAAGACATCTACTGAATCTAACATTAAACTATTTTACACTATAAAAATATATTGAAATAAAATATAATAATTTTCATACAATACGATGGAAACCCTTCTACTTTAACCGCAGCTTATATATAAATCACGATTCTAACGAGCCCGCACATGATCTCATATATATACGTCCTTGCGAACAAAAAAGAAGCTCCGATAAAAAATCGTTTCGAAAACCAACGACCACTGCGCGCGCGCGAATTCCCAGCTCGTCAGCCTCGGAGGACACTTGACGTCGGTCGTGTTCCGCGAACCCGCCCGGACCTATAAAGACGATTTACGTGGCGCGGCGGCCGAACGTCAGGTATAGTAGGTAGCCCCCCGCACGCGGAGATTCCACTCTAGGTGGATCCGCTTCGGCGCTTGAAAATTTTTAATTGGAATTTGCGAGAGGCGATGGAGCGTGGAGCCGCCTGCATATAGAGGCCGACGGTATATTCTTCTTCGGCCCGGGTTCCCAGAATTCCTAATCTTAATTAAATTTATTTCCATTACAACTGGTGCTGCTGCTGCTGCAGTCGTCGTCGACGTTCCTCGTTCTGGTGCGGGTATCGAAATTCTGTGGGAAGGTTCGGATGAGGAATCGTGTTTTGCGTCTTTTGTTATCGGTGAGGGGGAGGAGATTGTCGTTTTCGGTTTCGCTAATTGCGAGGCGTATTTCGAGGGTAGATAAGATGAGGGAATTGCAAACGAGTCGCGATCAAAAGGGTTTTTGGGATCGAAGATGCATTAGCGGTGTTCCTGAAATTAGGACTAATCGGGATGTCAAATGATACATTACATTGGCTGGTGTTTCTGCTACTGAATTTCACGTAAAGTTATTTCAAGACAAATTTAATGTAGAAAACAGTTTACCATTAATACTACTTATTATAACAAAAAATTAAATTGTTAAAAAGATCCTTTTAATAAATTAAATTTAAAAAAAACTAAGCATCATATGAACCAATAATTTATATAACGGAAAACTATACGTACACATAAAGTATGCATTCTAATTCCCCTATATTATATTGACATCGTCCGCAGTAAATACCAGGTACGACAACAAAACCAGCGCGCATTACACATCTCCCATCGGTATATCACGTTGCAAGTATACAGCAAAATAGAGTGTAAGATTTCGCTCCTCTCCCCGCACGGTATCGAACCATTAATTAACCAGCGACTCCCTTATCCAGCCATTAACTCATCGCCTTCCACTGCCCTTCTCGATCCCTTGTATTTTTGTGAGCCTTGCGTATAGGGACAAAATTCGCTCTCTTTTACGAACTATAAAGTTATACGAGTAATAATTACGGGTTTCTGGCTCTGGGCTGCCACGACTCCTGGGGTTGGATGCGCAGCTCCCGTTTAGGATTCGAGACTTTCGGAAGGTATAATTGTGATAGGCTTAGTTTTACTATTTTTGGTGTATATATCTGGGCTGGTTAAGTGCCGGTCGCGATTTAGCTGCTAAATGTCTACAGTAGCTCCTTTGATTGGATGTTGCAAGTAACAATTATACATTTCGGTAGCAAATAAAACTTTTGATTGCCAAACAGAGTCCTAGTCTATAGATATATTTGTCTAGCATTCCTATCTTTATAGCTGTATTTTGAGTTCCAAACGTACCATTTGTTGTTTTTTTTTATTTAATAGCGGAATTTTTCGAAAAATAACAAAAAGATGCAAATAAAGAAACACATATCGATATATCAAAAGATGTACAATACTAGTACTATGTTATAATCAAATTTTCATTATCTTCCGAAGCCAACGTCGCATTGCAATACAATCTATCAAATGCAAAACCCTCATCCTCGCTAATTCATCTCTGACAAGAAGCCAGTATAAATCACCATCACCCCGCACTCTCGATAAATTATTCCCCAACTAATCCCTCACGACGTGTATCAGACTTCACACGTCCAGAGACATCTTCCTCCTCTCTACCTCTCCCTCTTTCTCTTCTCATCTCTATAATCTATACACCCGAAAAAGAGCTGCGCATTAGCATATCCAGATTCACACGGAAACGTCGTATTTATACGCGCACCCTTCCGAAAAAAACCGCGGCGCGCGTCCGCAAAAACGCATTATGCAAGATCTTATAATACGTGGCGAGAGCCGTCCTCGGGTTCCCGCGCGTGTTCGCGTGACGCACTCAAGAGGGAGAAAAGGGGGGTCCGAAAATGCCTATGGTCCCACTGCAGCAGTCAAGGTCCCAGGACCCTCCCGTCGTGTAGTGGACGAGATGGAGAGGGGGACGCTTTTCGGGCGCGTTGAGGCTGCAAACCTTTGGATGCCAAAACCGAACGGCAGCGATATTGTCGAAGTTGAGAATGAACAAGAAAAGGGGGAGGAGGTTTTGGTGTGCATTGCATAGAGTTATACTGTGTAGAGAGACGAAGATTTCATTTTGATTGTGATTTGTGTAATGAATTTGAGCAAATCTTTAGTTTGTACGTATACACATGCACGTAAATTTAGTTGGTGGGCAACGATATTACACGAAACTTGGGAAAATTTTTTTACTATAAATACGGCATCTGAATTCAATGGATGTTGACTTCAAAGTTCACTATGTAAAGAAATCTTGTAGTTACTTATACTTATACTTTTGCTCAGAATACGCTGTACACTTTGCACAAGTATACATTCAAACCTGCATAAGAATAACATATGAATGAAGATACGAAAATAAAAAATAAACGTAACAAATCCTGTGTGTGTGCATGCGTGCGTGCCCGTGTATTACGCAGGCACAAAAAAGAAACGGACAATTCGTATACAGAGCAGCAGAAAAGAGAAACAGAGAATCGCGGCAATGAACGCAACAGCGATCAGCAAACTCTCTCTCTCTCTCATTCTCTTTTGGATTCTAGCTCTTCATTCTCTATTTCGAGGTGGCTCTTTCTCTGCTTTTTTTCTCCCTTACCCTTTCTCTCCGACTCGATACCGCGTCCATCGCCTCTTTCTCTCTGTCTCTTTCTCGTTCTTTCTCTGGCGTTTTTCATTATTCGCCACGCTCACCGGGTTGTATTTCTGGTTTATTGATTGGTCTATTCCCCCCGAACCCTCCCTGATCGGACGAGTTGTTCGGCTGTGAAGCAAATTCTTGCTAAATTTAGTTTATTCTTACTTTAGTTTAATCTTGTTATATTTAGTTTAATCTTGCTATATTTAGAAAATTATTTATTAATGAGTCTTAATTTGAAAGCATAACTATATTTTTTTCTCAAAATTTACTTTTCATTTAAATATCATCAATTCTATATTCATGAAAACCAGATTTAGATCGATTGACGACAATTTTATTTATCGAAATTTAACCCCTATTAAAGTTGAAAGAATACAATTATTAAAGTCAATTATATTATATATGTATAAAAAACAGCTCAAAATTTTACTCATCAAAAATCTTCATTTTTTGTCATCTTCATCGTATACATATAATTATTAATGCCATATATACTGCATCTTCAATTTTCCCCCCAAAAAATATCCCGAAATTTCATTAACGCACCTGTACGTGCAGAATCACGCCTCTCCCATTCCGCCTCACATTAGCATATACGGCAAACCCTCGCTTCAAAGCCGGGGACACGCCGCATCTCTCTCTCTCTCTCGCGCGCGTATAATCCGGGGTATGATTTACGCTCGACGCGGCGCGCAGCTCGAACCGGTCCGCGCGATCCCAAAAAGATGCGGATAAAGTGCAGCGAGCGCGCGCGGCGGCGGCGGTGCATTACACGGGCTATTTGTCCGATCGGGCGAAATCGCCGTATATAATACGCGCGGTGTATATTGTATATACCCTTTCCGTTATACTCCGTATCTCTTGGTTCGTTCGTTCGAGGTGCAGGTCGGAGGTGTGTGTTTTATCTTTTTTTGGAGAGGGAGGAGGAGGGTTCGACTTGCACGAGCGCGCGATATTAACCTGTGCGCTGCGCGCGTCGTTTTTTTATCGTGCGGTGCGCGGATGATTTACTTTTCGGGGGGATAAGTTTACGTTGTAATGGCTATCTGTATTTTGCTTTTTTTTCTCATTTTGTTGTAACGTGCGTTGAGACTGCATTCGCATGAAAATTCGATATCACGCGGTATTTATGAGTAATATAACTTAAATTCATATAAATTTGACGACGGAGCTATATAATATGCATATTAGAGTATTGTAAAAGTTGTCGGATGCTTATAATTATCAAGAACCATCGCTTTTAAAACCAAAAACATTGTAGCAGATTCTCCGCGCAGCTCTTCCTTGTTAATTTTCGCCTCTTCACTCATTACTTTCTGCGTCTTCAATTTACGCAATTACGGAGAGCCACTACTCGTGCATGTATTTGCACTCTCTTGCAACGAGCTTCGTAGAACCGCTCATAATATAAGCTTGAACGCTATATAGCAGCAAAACTCGTTTTTTTCACTGACCATGAGCAAAGGAGTCTGTTTTCTTCGATCGACGGGAGAGAGAGAGAGCTCAATTTGCATAATTTACATTATCAAGTTCAATTTTCCAATCGTTTCATTTGACGCGCGCTTGAGCACGCAAGACCGTTGCGCATTATTGAATTACAGCAACACACGCGAAAAACTACCGCGCGCGTGTATAGCCGCTGGACGAGCAAATTGCTCGTCGTTGCAGTTTATAGACTTTCTGCGAACTGGGAGGGAAGATTGGCGAGACTATCTCGAAGCTATTTATTGTCAAGGGTTTCTTTAGGTTCCGGAAGGTATACACCCGAAGGCAATGCATATATATATTTTAATTTTAATTTTCCGTTATGCGAATTTAATTTACGATGCATTTTTTTCCGGTTGGCAAATATTGAGAGTCTTATGTAATTACTTGTCAACTGTTGAACATCATCTTAAATTTATTCTTCTCGTTAAGCACACAAATGTATAATAAATATAAATAGAATATACATATATATTAGAAAAAATTCCCTCATAAAAGCAAAAATTCAGTAATCTCGTAAAAGGACCCCATTTCGCTTGTCGCGGCTATAGGCAATCCTATAAAGAAATTACAAACAAAGAGCAATACTCACGTTCGGTAAAAAATTCTTCACCGACAAATCCCAAAACACCGTAGGCAAAACTCTTCGACCCCGTGCAATTCTTCCTCGAGGCCCTTCCGTTCGTTCAAGAAAGAGCAGAAAAACAAAAAAAAAGATCGACCATCCCGCGCAGCTTCTTTGGCAGCTCTCGCGCGCGCGGCAATTAAAGCGAGGCGCATCATTGTCTCTCTCTCTCTTCCTCTTCTTTTTCTCTCATTCCATTCTTCTCGGCAAGTCGGCCCCGCCGGGTAAAAGGAAGACCTCAAGTTTTAAGTAATCGCCCCCGGACCGCGCCCGTAACACGGAACTCTCGCCCTCTCTGCTGTCTCTCTCTTTTTCCGCGCACGGCGATTCTTCGTTTGTTTTGTACTTTTACTATACGGGACGAAGAATAAGGTGGGGGACCCCTCGGGCGAAGACACTTTGGCCATCGACTGTAGTTCCTTAAGGTTGAAAATCACTTTAGTCAAAGGGGGGGTGCAAGCGCACAGCCGCAAGAAAGTGCCGAAGAAAGTTATATCGTTCCGTTCCGATCTTTCGAAAATTAGCTGGTGTTTGACAACCTCACTTTGACATTTTTATAATCGACGTGACATTTAAAAAAAAAAGTATATTCATATATAATTGACAACGAATTATGTTCATAAATTTATTTATTTTTCTTTTGTTTAATACAACCTCGTACAATAAATTGAGCAATAAAAATAATCTATAATATAAAAGTTCGAGATAATCTTGAAATTCATCATTCATAATTATAATAACTCTCAAGGCAAACCTACAATCATCTCCCTCGTCAAATGCCAGCTCGAATCATTCACCTGAGAGCAAAGCTGAAACAAAACAAGGACACAAGCGCGCTGCTGTATAAGCATCACTTGCAGAGCCGCGTGCGCGATAATAACACGAGAAGAAGCCGATATATAGGCGCGCGTGTGCGCAGAAGTGACAGGGCAGATTACACGGGTCGTTAAGGCGCCGCGAGAGAAAGAGAGAGACAGACGACGACTCGTTTCAATTCGCTGATTATTCGTCTCGGGGCTCTCTCTCTCTCTCTCGTAAAAGAAGCCGCGCGCGCGCGATGAACTCGGGTGTAATTGCGCGCGCGCATATATAGGAAGGGGAGACGCGGCTGCGATAAGTGCACGCTGCCATCGGGGTTTCTTTTGCCCGTAGAATCAATGGTTGATAATAATGAATAATTTTTGACAAGTATTTTATAGCAATTTTTTAATTTTCTTGATAGAATATTAGACAGCACGTTGTAGGAAAGCGTATACGAATGGTTAGAAAATATTTTATTCCTTCTTTTTGCATCATCAAAAAGTATATGTAGGAAAACTGCACTTAAGTATTCTGCGCTGTATCAAAGCTATAATGACATTTATATTTTTATAGTAGTAATAAAGATATTCACATATGTTTGTGATTAAAATGCTGCTGAAAAATCAGAATGACACCTGTGGATTCGCAGATGTTGGCATATCACATGCACGTGTTAATTCTCAAAGGGTTTCGCTATCGCGAATATATATCGCACCTGTCGGCTTATGCGGCAGATGGTAAGACGAGAAATGGGGTATGGGATAAGCCGTGAAAACAAAGACTTCCTTTTGCATTATGTATTTGTAATATGAAAGCATGGACAAAGAATTTCAATTCATTACTATTAGAGTTTTCAATAGGGAGAAAAAATGTTTTTTCGAGAATCGAATAATCGTTATCATTAACCGATAAGGAGGGATTAGCTTATTCTTGACATAATATTTGTTTCCTTATTCCTTGACAAATTAATAAAAAAGTGGCTATTTCAATGGTTCTTTTAGCAAATGTTTGAAATTTCATCTGGGAAAATCGGAGCACCAGAAACGATCACACAAAGAACGCAAAAAAGAACTTCTCTATACAAATAACCATCCCCCAAATCTCCAGCAAAAATATCGGAAACCCACTTACGTATCGCGCGACTATTCTACAAAAATTTTTCCCAAGCTTAAAGAACTCCCCGAACAAAAGAACGTACATTTTTCCGAAAAATTCCTTTTCCTTTATTCGAACCGTGCGTGGGCGTATAGGTGTATCGAGCGTGCTGATGCTCTATTGAAAATCGAGCCAGACGCGCGGGCGAACGCGCAAATGCAATTCACCCCGGGTAGACTGATTTCTCAATCGGGAAAAGCGAATGAGACTTTAATTTCAAGGGCTCCGATTGCTTTCTTGTACCCAATTTTCCACCCGACATGAGGATTCTGATGATGCTCATCTTAATATGGTTTGCGGTCGAATCGGAGATTCTAAAAATAGAGGGGCATTTTTCAAGTCTTTCAAGGATTTCGAGTGCATCGGTAGGAGGTGAAATGCTTTTTTTTCGACTTGGCGTGGGTAGAGTTCAGTATATTTTTCAGTTATCTGAGAATATACAAGTGGCGTTCTTTTCACTTCAATTAATTTGGATTTACAAAATTTTATTTTAAAGTTACAATAGTTTTCATTAAGTCACATATTAAACAGTCATGCCACGAACTTATTTTATTCTATCAATTTAATTACAGTTATATCTTCATCTTTCAAATACCGATTTATAATCAACTTCTTATCATTACACATCTGAAAACTTCGTCGAAAATTGACTTCCCAGAAATAATTTCTTCATTTACAAAGTTTCCCATAAACACACCCTTACCTGCGCTCAAAAATAATAGCAAAATCATCGTTTTCCATCCTTCCGCCAACCGACAAAACCCGACATCAAAACTCGCTCACTCGTATCCGCGCCAGCGCGCGGCAACATCCTGTTGTTATCGGACGCCGGAATTCCGAGCAATCGCGCAGCGCGCCTTACAGGGGGTAACTACGTAAACGTACCTACTTACGTATACCCTGTAGGTACACCTTCTCCTCGGCGAAAAAAAAAATTGGTAAAAAGAGAGATGCCGAGGCGAAGATTAATTTTCGACGGATGTGACGTTACGGCTGCCGAGCGACGCGTTTCCTGCCCCTCGCGCGCTCAACTGGCTTTTCAACCGTCCCCGCGCGGAGGGAGAGAGACGGAGAGCTTCCTCCTCTCTGTTTCCCGGGTGCAGACTGCGGCAGTATTGTGTGGATGCATATCTTTGTATATGCGGTGCGAGAGGTCGACGGGTGAATGCCAACGATGTTTTTTGAGCATACGTCGCGTATAGGTATATATACGAATGAGGATGGATTAATGAGGTCGTTAGCCGCTGCAGCCTGTATAGTTGCGTCAGGGCTGTGATATTGTGAGTGAAGGTGCACGGGTTATAAGTAGAAACGATGAATGAGTTTTATCTTAGTGTATGGGCAAGTTTTTGTTCCTTCTATATTTTGGTAATTAACGATATAATATAAGTTACTGTAATTTGCACCTAATTTTGAAAAAAAGTCATGTTTTTCTTCTTCTTAATTTTGAATTAGATATACTTAAACCAATCCTACGAATTTTCATCTTCTCCTTAAAAGTTAAATTTAACCAATAGAAACTAGTTAAACACACGTACAATTAAAAATGACGCGATAGTTACTTTATAATAAATATTAAAAATTATGCAGGTTACGCATATTAATTTATTCGGACACGATTTCCAGAGCAATTATAAAGCCCCACAAATGACCAGCTCCCCCAACTGGAGCCTCCATCCTTTCCTCCTCCTCGCCCCGTCGAGCTCACTTCCCGTACTTCCTGAAATCGCAGGTATACATACGCACCTCCGGCTTTTCTTTCTCCCTCTCGCCTTATAAACAGAGTCGGCCGAGCACAAAAAGTCCGCGCGGCACGAGCCATGCGCCCCGTATGCATCGCAGCGTGACTAGTGGCCGGCAATTATTCGGATTCGTCGCTCGCGCAGCGAGATGACGCGCAAGCGCTAGCGGCAGGAAGGCGACTTCCCTTCCGGGGCGTAAGGATATTTGCCTCGTGGGCGGAAGAAAGCCCGCGAGCTGTTTGACAGGAGGGTGAGGTGCGCAAGATGATGATGGGTATACTTGATATGGTTTTCTTTTTGCAGGGCTCAGGTTGCAGTTACATGCTCTGACTGATACACATTTGTGTGGGATGTTTGAAGAAATAACACTAATCATTCATTTTTTCCAAACATTAAACTATACATTATTATTTTGTCTCATATCTAATATAAGTGTTATTACGCGTCAACTCTTTCGTTCATCCTCATACATACCCAACACTCGTAACCAACGCCTGTCTTGTAAAACAGCTATATATAGGTATACACAACAAATCCGCGAAACACAGTAGCGCAAATAAATCTAAATTATTCATGAACCAATTCATAATTAAGCGTGCAAAATGTAAATCCTCCCCTCGCGCATATCATTAACCCAAGTCCGTCTCTCTTAAACTCGATAATTCACCCAGGGCACATTTCCATACTAACCGTAAACCAATAGTTACACGCACCACCGCACGCACGAATTTCCTCGCGCTGTATATACATACTTGTTTCGCAGTGCGGCGCGCTTCTTTGTGTCAGGCAAACCGCAGCGGCGGGGAACGAAAAGATGGAGGCCCAACAGGTATACATAAGATTGGGAGGGGATCATGTAGATATATTTTATTGCCGGACGTCGGCGAGCGCGCGTACGTTTATATTATAATGTGTTTAACTACCGTCGTTCGCCGCGCGGCCTCGGGCGTAAATCGGTAAAATTCAGGAGAGGGGCCGATCGAATTTGTGGGAATTTAATTGACACGTCACGATCATGCGGGCTATCAATTTGGGTTATTGGATTAGAAGTGGTTCTTTATTACCGAATAGAATTAAAAGGCCTTTTTTTGAAAGCATAAAGTGTTGATTAATGGCTCTTTCGTGCGAGCTGTAAAATTCAATTAGTTGGCTTCATATCCTGTGTTATATACATTTTGGTCTTTTTGAAAAATATTGTTTATGTGATTAGTTGATATTTGCTGAAAATATTCAAGTAATAATATTATACTATAGTATGATAATATTTATTGAAGGGTATAATGCTTGGAGGAAACTCTAGAATAAATATAAGAAAAGAATTTCCATTAGTGCAGGATTCCTTGAGCGATTTCCCGTCGCAAAATCGTTAGAAAAAGAGAAAGCGAAAAGAATAATTAAAAGCGATCCGATGGGAGGAGCGCGAGCGGCGCGCTCATCCCTTCGGGTTCGGAAAATTAGAGAAAAAAGACTGAAAGGGGAGGGAGGGAAGAAGGAGGATGCGAAGGAGATTTGCGGACGACTGTTATGAACGACGTATATATAGGAGGAAGCCATTTAAAGCGTGCATAGATCATTATGCGCTTGTATACAGCGCCGTGTGTTTTTGCCGAAATGAAAAGTCGCTCGTAAATTATCATCTGCGGCGTTCATTGCAACCGCCCATTACGTCATTTGACGCGGTTAATTAATATAATTTCGTTGGCTTCGCTTACTACCATTGAGCGTTTCTTTTCTTTTTCACTAATAACATATTTGTTTTTGTATAATCATTGATTTTGTGCTGTAACAAATAGTTAAACATAATCAGAACAATTGACTTAAGGATACCAATTTACGTGTTAATTATATGTACTATTATCTAATATTACAAGATGCTATTTATACTTCTATTATTTTTATGTGGATTTTTATTTGATACCAAAAATATTTTAACATTCAATTTTGAACAGATTTATTTACGACATCATTGCTCAAAATTATTTGTAAAAACAAACAACCTACTCTCGAACATAAAAAAGACCAACCAAGACTCCATTCTA
Organism: Torymus auratus; assembly: GCA_900474315.1. Classification (NCBI taxonomy): domain Eukaryota; kingdom Metazoa; phylum Arthropoda; class Insecta; order Hymenoptera; family Torymidae; genus Torymus; species Torymus auratus. The sequence continues at coordinate 10,413 of UXGD01002649.1, read as the reverse complement.
AACGAACAACTTATATCCCATCAAAATAAGCACCCCGAAAATAAATCCTCTCGTATCCATTCCGCTCCAAATATTATTTCCCCGATCCACCCTGAATACAACCAAAACGCGATGTGCCCTCGACAATACGCAGACCAGACTGTGTGTGTGTTGTGTTGAAAAAAGGAGGCGGTGGAGACAGAGAGAGAGAGAGAGAGAAAGAAACTCATGGGAACTTTTTTTTCACGGCTGTTGCAGGATTCTCACGGCGTGGAGACGGCAAACGCAGCGCCAGAGACGGACGCGTCGCAGGACGTCCACTTGATCCACGGCTCGCAGAACGGCACCCACACGGTCGTCACGTTCACGCGGCGCTGGCAGACCTGCGATCCACAGGACCGCAGCCTCACGGTGAGTCGATGCTTTTCAGTCGGAGTGCGAGATATTTTATTTTTAGGCGATATTTTGCGTGTTTTATATATATAGAAAGGGAAGCTTGAGTGCAAGGATTCGTATAATAAAGGATATTTTTCTGAAATTTAGTAATAAAGGACTAACTTTAACGTCAAGTAATGTAAACAGGCTCTTAAAATTAGTGTGTTGTTACGTCGTCAAAATTTTACCTTTGATCATTTATTTGTTGTGTAATAATACTAAAATGCTTAGTTAATTAAAAAAGAACGTAACTATTTCAAAATAATGTATCTGTTATATTACAAGTTTACAAAAGCAGCAAAATATTCACAATATTTTTCAACAATTGCATTCCACTTAGACAAATAATTATTAGTTTCCCACACCTTAAGATTACCGTCAACATCCATATGGAAAATATTTATCACATCACCTCTATCCAACCCAAGAACATGGAAATATCTCGAAAAAGTATAACACAAAGCAGACACATGCGTATACATATAGCGCAGAGAGCGGATGCACCGTTATAGAGAGCCGAAATGAAAGCAGATTACCGCAGCGCAGGAGCCCGCACATACGCGTGCACAGCCTCACGAAAACCGATACACACGCCCCCCTTCTTTATTTTTCTAGCCCGAAGCATCCCGGGTGTCCCTTTTCAAGGGCCGCTCTGCCGACGGTCACAAAGGGACAGTATACCGCGAAACGTGTAATCTCGTGTAATTAAACGACGTTTCTCGCTGGCGGGAGAATTGCTTAATCGAAAATTGTGGGTTTCGCTCCGTGAAAGACGCGCTCTCGTCGATGACAGGACGATGGTAACCTGTTTTGTACGCCTACGGTTTTGTCCTGATGAGATAATTAGGACAGTCGCATGGCGCACGCGCGGAGATTGAAAATGGAAATATTTTTGATGATTTTGAAGCTTTGTTTGGTTTTAAATATGCCAAGCAAGTTACATTTAATTTGATTTTACATAAATAAACTGGTAAAATAAAGAACTGATGTAAGTTATTTACGAATTTTTTAACCTTGTATTAAAATCGATTATTATAAATGTACGTGTAATTATGTGAGCGAGGTTTTAAATTAAAAACCTTTAAACTATAAGCTTTGCCAAATAAGTATAAATATTTTAAAGAAACTTGCAAAAAATTTAATATATAAGTATACGTAAACAGCATCCAATAAAACTTTTTTTAGAATTGCTATTGATATGCGTGTGTCAACAAAATTATTATTTGTGAAATAATGCATCTTTCGTCTACACCCTGTCAACTGCTTTCCTTTTTTATACATATACTAATATCCTAAATAGATTCTTGTTTCCTGGCATAACAGATGCCCAGCTTATTTAAAATAATTCCCGGAGATATCCAATATTTCCGAACAGATGTTGCAAGCATCCCAAGATCCCCGAAGAGAAAACTCCCGCACCCCCATACAACACCGCGGCGTACATCCAAACCAAAAAACTTCTTTAAAACACTGACGCACTTATATACATACAGTAGGGAAGCCGCGGCAAAATTTTTAGCGTGCGTCGCTCTCTGAAAAGCGTGAATTTACGACCCACGATTGATCGTATATATATATATATATACCTACACCAAACACCGCCACAGCCGCTCGAATAAAGGCACATTCCCCCGCTACACGAGGGGCCATTAAAATGCTTCTAATCGGGGATCGAGAACTGCCGCCGCGCGCGTAAGAGATACGATTTCTTATCCCCGCGTGCTGTACGCGCTTCTTTCTCTCTTCTCCTGCGCCGTATACGCGGGCCAATTTCTTGCGTTCGCTCTGCGGTCGTCGGCTCTCAAATTGTGCTGCTACTGCTGCTGCTGCGAGCTGCACACAATGAGATTTGGTAGCGGAGGCTTCGCGCGCGTTCTTTTTCGTGAATGCGCGATGCGGTTTCGCTGCGGCGTGCGCGAACAGGAAGGCTGCTGAAGCAGGTTTGGGAATCTTTCGGGTACATTGCGTAATGCGAATTGTAAGAGGATGTGATGTGATATAATGCTTTTCTTGGTTATTTTAATTCTATGTTATACCTATTTGATTTAGCATTTAGCAGGCATATCGTTATTCAATATTCCAACAAAAGCTTAACGAGTTAAATAAAATATAAATGAATCGGCAAAGTTTGTAGCGAAAATAAATTATGCCTATAAATTATCGAAAATCAATTTACAAAATTAGATATAAAAATCCCACGTGCGTATGCAGATACTGAGAACAAATCCTTTTTCTTATGAACGGATTTTCTTGGCTACAAAGCTACAAACACAACCAAAACATTGTAATAAATAACAATAATCGGCGGACAATAGAAACTGTCAAAACTTCCTTCACAACCCATCACCAGATCACCGGCAATAATCCCTTCCCTCCTTAGCATCGTATAAAAGACCGCTTTAAAACCCATTCGACAATCGCGTCTGCATCGTAACCCCGCCAATCTCCCTTCCCTCTACACATCCACACATAAATAACCCTCTTTATTTTTCTCATTGCAGGGTGACACGATCCGCGTGCTGTGGGCATTGCACCAGACGGACCCGGAGCTGAACGCGGCGCGGTTCCACGGCGACAGGCGAGGCAGTCGAGCGCTGAGGCTGAGAGCAGCGGCGCCCCATCCGCCCCCAAGCGCCGACGATCCCGACATGATCAAGTGGGACGTCAAGCTCAACCAGGTAAGTAAAGTGCGCATCACGCGCTGCGATCGCTTCCATTCGACTGTCGCTCGCGCCCGGACTCTTGACAATATATCGCGATTTCGCTTTTTAGCGTAATTGTTCGGACTGTGGAAGATGGACGGCTGAAAGAAATTGTTGATCGATTTCCTGCCGATTGTTTCGCTGGATCGAATTGATTTATATTATAGTCGGAGTCGTCTGGTTTCTGGTTCTGGGGTATATAGAGTGGTATATAATGAAAGATTAATAGAGATTATATGGGAATTTGGTACAGATTTTTGCAGTGTATTTTCCTTATTTTAATACGATTTTTCATTTTTATTACTCGCGTTGACGAAAATTCTAGGTATAATTAGAATGAAATACGGGAAAATGACAAAAACTTTGTAACAGTTTAAACGAACAGTCTTTTAATACGTTTTTCTTTTCTAGTTCACAGTAACCAACACAACAGACACTGTCTACTGGTGCAAGATCTTCAAGGCGCCAAAGTTGTCCCAGAAACATCACATGATCGGGGTGAGTAAATCTTTTAGTCCAGCATCGAACGACGAATTGCTTTTACGCTATTGCCGCCTTTTATGGCGTGTATAGGTACAATAAGACACGCTCGGCTGTCAGGACACGTTTGAAGCCAATCGCAAAGACGGAAGTCGCGTACGAATGTGAGAGCGAGACTCTCGACACGAGCTCGATCCTTTCCCACGCGTGATGTCACCGATTTCGTTGTTTCACGCGACTATCAATCGCTTCTCGCTCGTTCCTCCTGAATCCCAATGAATATGGACAAACGTGTTTACGTGCGAGCTAAAACTAGAATTTAAATGGCTACATGCGTGCTGTACGTGTATTTGACGAATCAATTACGGATGAATTAAGAGACTTGCTAATTTTGTCCCCGCGGGACGATTTAGCAATTGTAATACTTTTAAATAAAGGTTGCTATAACAGTGGCCTTTTTAGTCGTTTTGTCATGGTGAATTCAAAATATACTATTTCCTTGAAATAGTATCTTCTATTTCACGCATCTACCTATATGTAATTATCTATTTCCTTCAAAAAAATTTATTTTCTATGCGATTAAATTGTGAATAAATAATTAATCAAATCAGATATTATTCCGAGACTCGATAGCTATCTAAATCTAACAAAATTTCACGTGAATAATAGACACAGCAAAAATTTTCGAGTATATTATATGAGCTATTCCCAAATTTATTTCCCTTTTATGCCTTCAAAAAAATAAAAAATTTTTTTTTAAGGCACACTCATGAGACAAGGTTTTTTGAGCTTTACTAAATAAGAAAAAAAAATATGTGCACACTAAATTTAATGGTATCATTTTTTTGCGACAGATTATAGTTTTTGATAAAATAGTAAAAAAAGTCCTTCTCTTCAAAAGTCAGCCATTTTTTTAAAAATCTGTCAACTTAAAAGTTCATAAAAGAAATTTAAACTTTAAAGAAAGTGCTTTAATTCCTTTTTTCTAATTAAAAAATATTGATTCCTTCAAAAGTTACAAGGGGCTTAAAGTTGAACGTCGAAAAGGCATAAAAACGCACAAAACGCAGTAATCGGCACCGGCTTTGAGAATATTTTCATGCCATTCAATTCATCGTGTACGTACGTTTTTTCACACTCAGAAAAGCCTAAAAAACAAGAAAAACCTTGTCCCATGAGTGTGCCTTAAAAAAAATTTTTTTACTTTTTTGAAGACGTAAAAGTGAAATAAATTTGGGAATAGCTCATATACCTATAAATTACCATAACGCCTAAAGTCTAATTTCAAAACGTTCTATTCCAGTACACTCCGTTGGTCGAAAAGGCGAACGAGGCCCTCGTTCACCACGTGATCCTGTACGAGTGCGCCTCGCGACAGCCTATCCTCGCAGAGCACTCGCGTCTCGCAGGCGCCCACTGCTACAGTCCCACGATGCCCAAGGAATGGGACAGCTGCCTGCAACCGGTGCTCGCATGGGCGCGTGGTAGCCGTGGCGAGTGGCTACCGGAGCACGTGGGACTTCCCGTCGCCGAGCACCAGGAGGAAGGCTCATACTACATGCTCGAGGTGCACTACAACAACAAACACGGCCGCCAGGTGATGGACAGCAGCGGCGTAAGGCTCCATCTCACGCCTAACACGCGCAAGATGGAGGCGGGAATTATGGTCGCGGGTGTCGCCGTGAGCCCGCTTCACATGGTGCCCCCACAGCAGAAGGAATACGCTACCGCGGGCTACTGCACGCCCCAGTGCACGAGTAAGGTGTGTATATTATTGCGTATATTCTTGGAGAGAGATGGTATCGCACGCGGGAGAGATTTTGTTACGGTGGCTATAGTGTATTGGGTGACGCGTCGGAGGTTTGAGGGAAATTGTAGACTGCGTTTCCTGGATAGATGTATTTTAAGGGCTCTTCCACTTACAAGGAACTCCCACGTGTTTCTTTTTTAAATATTATTTATAGATATTTTCTCTCTTAAATGTTTAAAAAGAAATCATTTTATTACGAGGTTTTCTTTGAATAAGGCAATAACCATATTCTCCAACTTTTTAGATGTTCGACGAAGACGGCATCAACGTCGTCTCCGTGGTCCTTCATTCCCACCTGGCGGGCCGGCGACTGAGCCTCAAGCATATCCGCCAGGGCAAAGAGCTACCGCCGATCGTTCAGGATAACCACTTCGACTTCGATTACCAGCAGTCTCATACCCTTGAGCGCGAGGTGAAGATCTTACCGGGCGATGAGCTGGTCGCGGAGTGTGTGTACGACACGCGTGGCCGTACGAAGCCCACTTTCGGCGGCTACGCGGCTACCCAAGAGATGTGCCTCGCGTTTGTCCTCCATTATCCGAGGTCACCTCTAGCCGCCTGCTACAGCATGACACCGGTCAAGGAGTTCTTCAACGCCTTGAACGTGCAGAGCTTCAAGGGCGTGTCGATGGAGCAGGTGGAGAAACTATTCTTGTCCACTACGTGAGTAGTTTTTTCTGGTTGCCGATGATGATTGGTCTTTAGTTTCGGAAGAATGTGACTATAACGTTTTATTTTTATTGCGCAGGACTGAAACCGTGACGTTACCAGTATCACCTAATCATCATTCGCCTATGTACCCTGATCTTCAATCGAATGACAACGCTGATGTGGACCTCATCAGGCAAACGAAATCTGCTCTTATTTCCAAAGGAGATTACATCGACTACGATGACATCTTTGCCAGACTCGTTATAGAGAAACCCGATGAATTCAAGGGTAATTTTTTCTTTTCCCTTTTTCAATAATTATTCTTTGTTTATGTATGAAAGATTTTTATTTTTAATTAAATATTATTCTTTTTCAGATCACACATTGTCTGATCACATAACAGCCCTGGCGTGGAACGACACTGCTCTCTCGAAGTCCATCGAGAGGAGCCTCTATCAAGGAAAGCACGTGACGTTCTGCCGAACGCGAGAAGACGTACTGCCAAGGGTAAATATTCTATTACCTCTTTTAATAACCGGAAAACTAAACCATAGAAATCTATAGAAAAAAATAGAAAAATTTATGCCAAATAGTTCAGAGAAAAACTACTCAAGAATTTTCGATATATTATTTTTGTACTCGCTGCAAGCGATGAAATGAAATTACATAAATAATTCCGCGGCACTACCGATAATAAAATACATGTTTTAATTAAAATATCAAAATAATTAAATTTTCTTAAAATTGTGACATAAAGTATTATAAAATCTGCTATTGTTAAACATATAATGTTACGCGTATGAACCTCAATATAAGGTTTCTCAGCTTAAAAAAAATAAAATATTTAACAAAAATGAAAAAAAAAATAAAAATTGTTCTCACGACCGTTACATATAAAAGCCTCCGTTATAGTAACGAAAATGTTAAAAATATTACTCGTAAAAACTATAAGTAGCCTATTCTAGAGCACACCTCATCTAAGCTACAAAGAATCTGAAATTAATTCATTGATTTATATTTTCCAGAGCCCTGCGATCCAAATGTTCCCGAACTACACGGCCCTCCCGGAAAGCAACGACACGCGCTGCAGGGAGTTCCACGCGGCGTACGGCTCGAACGCCTCCGCAAGTCTGTCCGCCTCGCTGTTACTTCCGCTCCTGCTGCTGCTAACGGCAACTTTACTCCCCTAAAGACGACGCGAGATAAATAGCAAGCGCGTGTACATTGCCGGCGACCAAGACGACGACGACGACGACGTGTATTATATGAATCGACGCCCATTTATTTATTATAGACGCCCACCCGACGTTACGTGTGTGAAATCGACCGTTTGCGTGAGAAGCAGGTCGAGCGTGTAAAGTTATAGGTAGAGAGAGAGAGAAAGAGAGAGCGAGGCGATGGACTTTTTTTACTCCCCGCTTCCGATCCACGTGCGAGATGTTTTAGGAAAACTTGACGGTTGACGTAGCGGGAGAATGTGTGAGTTCGCATTGTCGTGAATGATATTTTTTTATATTTTTTTTTCCTGAGTACTTCAGGTTTTGAATGAAGCGTGAGTTGAGTTTGTAAATATATTTATAAGAGAATCTTGTCAACCGCTGGAGCGTTTGTGCTTGGTGAGATTTCTTTACCGGATTTTTATTTGTAGATATAATATATAATATTATTGATAATATTAATATTAGAATATATGAATAATTTGTATAAAATAAAGTTTAATTTTAAGTTATATAATTTCCATGTCTCAATCATTTTTCCTCTATACCCATTACCATAATACATTGACTCTAAACAAGTTCTACAATCAACTCTATTACTAAAAAAAATGCAACAAAACTGAATTCCAAAATCAAATTAAAAAATAACAAAAAAAATCAGCCAATTTGCATTGAAATCGGTTTGGTGGAAGCTAGATTGCCCTGTACACTCACTTTGCATTAATAAAAAAATACATTTCTAGCATTGTATTAGCACATTTGCATTTTTACTGTTACGATAATTTCTCTAAGAGGAAAGAAATTTGTTAAGTGTTAAAAATTAATCATTGATTGATTGATAAATAAGAATAAAAACATAATTATTTTAATAAAATAATATTAACGTTTTTACAATAAGTAAATACTAGCATTTTCCAGAAAATATTCATATTTCAGGACATAGGTATAGTAAAGTAATTTATCTGACATCTGAGTTTTAAATTTTCACCAATAGTTATAATTATTTGCTGTTTTTCCAGTTATTCGGGATTATCAAAATTAAAAGGGTTCTTCCTTCCGTAGTTATAATATAGACTTTATTCAGTTCGACTAACTGATATGCAGATTGTGCATATTTTCGAACGTAACAATTTTATCTACTGTTCAAAATATCGAATTTCATTAATAGAATATCCATAGCGGTTAACTAGTTTCGAATGCTTTATTTAGAAGTATTCTTATTATCTATACCGTTAATAAAATTCTGCTAATGAAATTCGATATATTTTAAACAATAGATAAATTTTTACGATACGTAACAAGAATTGCTACGTAATAGCGGTTAGGATATTTAATTCTTTACTTTTGGAACTGAAAAACCTAACAAATAGCAACAATACGTCAATTAAAAGAAAACTTAATAATTGGGTATCCAAAAATAGATAATTTATGTTACTCGGCAGAATCACCATATCTCTCTAGATATTAATTAAACTGCCTATACTGCTACTAAAGTATCTGTTAAGTTTCCAAAATTGTAAATGAATCCCTGTTCAAAATATCTAGCTGGATTTCCAGCTGGATTTTTGATCTGGAAAATGGATGGATTGGACTTGGTACCAGCTGGATTTTACTGGAATTTCTACATAGATTTCCAGGTGGATTTGACGAAGATGAATTTTGTTAATTTTAGTATATAAGTTAGTATGTAAGTTAGTTAATAAGAACATACCAGCCCTACGCTTAGTTAAATGTTTTTACCTATGTACGATTACTATATGTAATTTTCTGACCTTAAATAAAAATATGCACAATCCATAAATCAGTTCTTAGTTGAACTCAATAAAGTCTATGTAATTGATTTCAATTGTATAGTCTTATCTAATTTTTTAAATTTAATCTTTCACTTCAAAAAATATTCAGTATCATTAAATTTTTACCAACAGGTCTGATTCATCAAACTTAAAAACATCGCAATTCATTGAATTCTCAATTCCACATCATTTCACTGTTATAAAACTTTCCATCTAAGAAGTCAAAAAGTATAAATAAGTCTGCCCAACTCGTCTACTCAATAACTAAGTCAAACCCATAATTTCCACTTGGCTAAAAGATGAATTTTCTAAAAATAGAAACTTCAAATCAATTTTCCTGCCTACCTCAAAAGAATCAATAAACCGAATCTATATCCCATTTGTCAGACCAAACTCGCTGTACGCCATGGGAAAATACGTCAACAGAAGGTTCGAAAACGGGCAGAGATCCAACCCACTCATTCCCCAGCCGGTCGACTCTACGGCTAACTCCCTCTCTAATTCCTAATTTAACGCCGATATCAGCCCCCGTACGACCCTAGACCGCACACTCCTCTCCGCACTCTTCATTTTCCAGCAGGTTGCTCGGCGTGTAATCGAAAAGAGACGGAGTCCGCCTTTCCCTCTCGAAAGCGCGCGTAGGAGAGAGAAAGCACGCGGGTGCGCGATAAGGGGTGGCGTTTTTTCGCGCGCCAGCGAGCCCCATGTGGCCGGCGCTGATAACCGCAGATTGCACCCCATTGAATTACGGCATCGCCGCGCGCACGCGGAAAATCGAAGCCCCCCAGGGAACGAGCGAGTATAAAACGCCGGTGCAGCGCGGACGGAGATGCCATCCGCTACCGAGACGTCGTCCGCTACGATTGCGAGAAGGATTCGTGCTTTTCTCAACCGACACTTTTGCTTTGCCAACGCGAGGAGCTTCCTGGTGAAGACTTGGCTGAGCTTCTGACGAGGCTTGGTTCTTGACCCGTGATTTCAAATGTAAGTTTTTTTGAAAAATAACGATTGTTTTAGCTCTTATTTGAATTGAGATGTAGTGTTTTTTATCAATAAATTGTATTTTTTACGAAAATTTTATTTATTTTTGAATAAATTTGTTTGACACTAATTATGTTGTGTTTAATAATTTTTCCTATCACTAACTAGGGAGAGAGGGGGGGGGTCCAAAGTTTAGAAGATTGACTTGAAAACCATTTTGTAGATTCTACAACATTTCGAAAATCTAAATTAGAAATATTATATTTCCGAATGTAACATATCAGCTGTTGTCCAAAGTATCGAATTTTATTATTAGATTTTTAAGTTAAACATATAACAAGTGCTAAATAACTTTCGAAGAATAT
>UXGD01002648.1:0-24753 GCA_900474315.1 Torymus auratus | reverse complement strand
GCAATGGAAATATTTATATTGATATATTGAAGACGGAAATAATAAAAAAAGTTATGTAATTGAACCTGTAAATGTAACAGAATTTGAATAGTAAGTAAATTATGTAAAAATATTATGTTATATATGATAAATATTTTATTTATTTTAAATATTTCCATTGTGCTATATGGGCACTATATTGGCGCTTTGTATATTTGTATGCTTTCAGGTGGCAAGTCGTCATAAGCAAGATATTCTCAAATAGTTGAGTACGTAAGCAAAGTTATGTGTACCGAATCAGCGTTGTAAGAAGCTGTAACATTCGCTATAAGAAACGTTGTATTTTTTAATTTAAAATATTCAATCCTGAGAATTAAAACAAAACTCTTATATATATATATTTTTTTTTTGTTCAAGGAAAATAAAATTATTCAAACACGGCTTTTACTTTCTCACGAGTCATTTATACTCAACCTACGTCTTGGTCAGATTACACACCCGAATTCTCATACCTTCTCCCGGCTGTCTTTCCAATTTTGCAAGTGTACATAAACACACCTACTGCGCCATGAATTTTCGGACTACATTTAACACTGTATACTATACAAAAACTGTTCTGTCTCTCCTAAATCTTCTCTAACAATCGCCGACAAAAAAAGAAAAAAAAAATAGAACCAAATCAATATAACAGCTCTCTTTGGGCCGAGATCTTGAAACAACTGTCTGTCTCGCTTTTTTCAGCTGCCTCGTTCGCCTGCAAGAACTGCGGCCGCACTTATAGGCGCAAGTCTTCCATGTACACGCACGAGCGGATCTGCGGCAAGGAGCCGCAGTTCGCCTGCTTCCTCTGTGGCAAGCGCTTCAAGTACAAGCACCGGCTTCAGTCGCACCTATCATCCTACAAACACTCGCCGAGGTTCCCCACTACCTGAAGCGGAGCTTACCTCGATTCTTTTCGCACGGGATTGTGTGATATGAAAATGTGTGTGTGTATGTGTGTGCGCGTGAGAGAGAGAGGGGGGGGCGAATGAACAAAGATTTGGCGAGTTACAGTATTGTTTTATACTCAAAATGATGATTCTTTTTTTTTTATCATTTAAGTCGTTAAAGCCGTTTGAATACTCTGTATAAGAAGAAGTTCTATTTCCAGGTTCGCGATTATTTATAGATGACCAACGCAGCTTTGTAAAAGTTTTAAGTATCGTAAGATATTTAGTTTAGTTATTGCAGTATTTTATCGTTGTTCGCGTTATAAAAATTTAGTTATCTTATATTTTGGTCTTTGAGACTACTGGATTGTTGAGAAAAGTGCATTAGAAGAAAATCTTTTTATAAATTTGTTGAGAACAAAAAAAAATTTCTTTATGTTTATGAGAGTAGCTAATTGCCAATACGACTGTAGAAAGTGTCCTTCATTCCTTAACGACAAATAACGAAAACTACTATCAAGCATTACTTCGTGCTTGGCATTTTGTAAAATATATCAAAAACGACTCAATAAACTAGTTGAATAGAAAAATCCGTAGTACGCTTTGATTTTCCACAGCCTTGTTAACGTCTTCTACTCCTTAATACAGAAATTCCACATCAAAGCGATCGGAAACCCTATTTTCGCTTCTTATATTAACACAGAGAATTTTGATTTCTTACAGACAAGCAGTGGCTATGCGGAAATTGCGGTCGCACCTATCAGGTGAAAAAATCCTTACAGCGTCATCTGCGCAACGAGTGTGGCCAGGAGCCCAAGTACAAGTGTCCAATCTGCGGCAGAGCCTTTCATCACAATTTCATGCTGCACTCGCACGCGCTTCAGGTTCACCCGGATATCGTTAAATCTTAGAAGAATCATAGTCACTTGTTTCGGTAGTTACAAGCTACAATTCTGTAACAGATTGTGTAAACGTTAATACTGTTGCTTTTGATTGATTCAAGAAGAGTATAAAAATAGGGTAGGAATATACTTATCACTGGTTTCAGGGTAATGTGTTGTGGTAATCGGTCTTCAGTGTGACTGAAGATACTAAACAAGTGATCATGCATACTCTATTACTTTGTGTATTAATATTCTAAGAAATTATACATAATTTGTACATAAAAAGATATACTTTATTTAATATTTAAAAAGAAATGCTTTAAAAAATATTTATACATAATAATAGATACGTAAAATAGAATAAATCCAACTTGTAAGATATAGTTTACTGGCGGCAATTGCTTCATGTGTACTTATTAAAATAAAAAGGGACATAATGTAAACCAAAAAATAAATTAAATGGTACGTATGTTGACGCTGATACCTAATATATTTTGCAACTAAGCTGTAAGTTTGGTAATTTTTGTAATTTAATAATGTAAAAAAACCTTGTAGTCATATCGATCGAACGTCATATATAAAATACCTGTACCCAAAAAAAAAACACTTGAAATAAATTTGAAAATGACTAATATTCAATCATTCATCATTTTTTTTCCAGCGACCTGCGAAACTATGTGTCTACTTCCATCCATTTCACAATCTAATCACAAAACACTCGCACAAATCTTTCTATTTGTAAGTATCGCGACGTTATCACTTGCGCTAATCGAACTTTTGTTCTCTCTTTCTTTTTTCAGCTATGATGTACGAGCCACATTTCCTCGGGCATGGGATCTACGTTATGGACGACAGGCCGCACGTCTGTCCGGTGTGCCAGAGTCGATTTAAAAGGAGGTACCACCTGAACCGCCACATGAACTCGACCTGTAGAGTCATGCAGCATCACTGATTCGTCCGCGGCTAAAAGCTCAGCAGACGTGTTGTGTTTTTCAATTTTCACGTTTTTTTCTTTCATATTCTCTATAAAGGGTACTTAAGGTTCTTGCGCTTTTCGTTTATCCGCACGTGATAATGTGTATACGATATAAAAAGTTACTTTGACGGTATAATATTAATATAATTTCGACTTTTGAAGTTGAATGCAAACAGGGTCTGAATAAAAATGTTTCTCTTGAATATTTGTTGTTTATTCAAATTGTATTATAAATGTATATATTTGTTCCCTCATGTGGTAGTTGAATATCCTTGCATTTCATTCAATATCTGCCTATTAATTTACCTCTTTTCTTACAGAAATCATAACAATAATAATGTAAAAAATAACCGTATATTATTTAGACGTATAAGCTTCCCGTAGGTTAAATGTAATTAATAGTTAATTTTGTAAATTACGTTACTCTGATTCCATCTTTAATAGTACTTAGGGACATCAATATTTTTATTATCCATAAAATAATGCAATACACAATTTTTAATGTAGTTGTCTTTTTTTCCAATTTAAATTTTGAAATGACTATACCGATTGAATAGATTTTTATGGTATGGAATAATATAATTTACACCATTAGTGTAATAATGCGATTTTGTAGAATTTGTAATATTTTGTGTATAACCTAATGATGACTGTATATTATTAACTGCACGACTTTTCAAAATGTTGACAAAAATTCGTTTGAAGAGCCGTCAGCACAGCTACAAAAGGAAGATTCCCAAAGTATCATCAGAAAGACCCAAAATTAGACTGTAAATATGTGCTTTTGAAAATCAGGTCGCATCCTCACGACACATAGGTATCGTACCCACGTCACTAACATGAATTAGCCACACTGCATAGCGCATCACTTAGAAACAGCAACCAAAACAGTTTGAACACATATAGAGCCATTGTAGAAAGCGATATCACGATAGAAAGAGAAAGAATGGGAGACCAACAGCCAGGTTTTTTCGTTTCTTCTTCCAGATGCGCGGCCACGGCTGCTGGTCCGAGCCGTGAGGGAGCTGCAAAATGGCCACAAAGCGTCTCACAGGGTCCACAAGTGCGATCGCTGTGGCAAGTGCTACCAACTGCCAAACTCGCTGAAGCGCCACCAGAGACTCGAGTGTGGCATCGAGCCTCGCCAGTGCTGTCCTTACTGCGACAAGAAATTCACCCATCGGTTCAAGCTCACCCACCACATGCAGTCGTGCTGGGGCAAACGGCTTGTTTCATAACGAAAAGCAAAGAAGTGTCGGGTCTCGTAATAGTCTTTCGTGGTTAGAGGGAGAAAAAAAAGTATAGTGATATTTGCCAGAGTCGTTTGATAGAAGTGTTAGCCTCGTACTTACACCCATATACAAAGCGTGACAATAGCGGTTGTTGAAATGTAGATATAGGAATGTGAGTAGGAAGAGGTCGAACGGTGCCTATTAGCTAGTATTGTTATTGACCAGTGCTTTATTGAGGGATAGAACTTAACTAGAGAAGGGCAGAATGTTAAAAATACACCTATATTTGAGGGATTAGCTAGTACAATATATATAGATCTATTTATACATGAGTGTACCAAAGGTTCTAAGATATCGAGAAGAGATTAAGGTATCGTGTCATCATAATTCTGAATTTTTGGTACATAACGTATTATATGAACGTTAGTGATAGGTATTGCCTGCATGTGTTCGAATTTATATGACCTATTTATAACTTATTTTAGAAGTGCTTTAAAACCTAACGAATTAATGTTCTTCGGATGGAAAAGGAAATAGGAACTAGGGAATTCATCTAGTTTCAAAATAAATAACAATTTACATGTCTGGAGTTTGGACAAAAAAATGGAGATGCCAAATTGATAGATAAATTAGTATTGAGTAGTAAGTTTTTAGCGAACAGACTAAGGTACATTATCTTTAGAAATATTAAAAAGCAATATGAATCTAGAATACATATATACTTCTGATTAGTGTTAACTTGAAATTCAATAACGTATAAGTTGTTTGAGCGATATGAATAAACAAATTAGAAGTAATAACATAACAACTAAAAGTATTTCACGAAATATTGAAAAACATCAAAAGAACATTTTCAAATTGGACGTTCATAAACAAATAAAGTGATATTTTTTAGTGATATAATAACAAAATTATTAACATTATTATGAATAAAATTTATAATGTTGTTACATGTATTGTAATATTACTAACATTTAATGTCTAAAGTTAAAGGAAAACTTTTGGAAAAATATATAGTTATCTCATACTCAATAGTGCATTGAAGCTAGACAATTTATGTTATTTTATGGCTATTTCGTTACTATTTCAAATAATTGCTCTTATATTTATGTATCTATGTATCTCTTTTATGAGTTGTTTATAAATATAATTGTTATTAATTGTACAATTTAAAAGTTTACGATTGTTTTGATTAGTCTACAATTACATAGTAGATGTGTTTAACACAAGTCTACAGTGTTGTATTATTAAATGCGATGTTAAATTTAATTTTTTAAATGTAAAGGACTGTATTTTTTAAAGTTATTGGACAATAAAAACCCATTTATGTTTCTAAAAACTTTCCAGGTGATCATTAAACTACCTTGCATAATTATACCACAGTTTAATTAATTCTATTACTCTTAAAATTAATTTTTGTTTCAGTAATGAGGTGTAGAAAAAAATATATGTTGCTACATTCCAACAAAATTGTAAGTACAAAACATCGTAGAAATTAACAATATCATCTTCAACTTTACCATGTAACTGACATGTAATTTCTTTTTCTTTCAGACTCAAAATGATCCTGAGATTGTGTTTATTCCAGTAGACTGCATCCATTGCGTCGAACATTTTCACAAGTACACTGTATATGAAAATAATGAAGTTATTAGTAGCTCGATATGAAGCTGATTTCGTATATTTGCATTGCCAATACTGCTCCACATGGCGTTATGCCAATCAAGACGGAAAAACTCGATTATCGCTCGCCTACATCCTGGAATAACAGGGTCTTATTTCGATAAAGTTATGATTTTCCTTACATGTTACGGTAAGACATTCCTCTATCATCTAAAAAATGTTCGCAAAACGTTAGTCTTTAACAATGCCAACCGTAGCTATGTGCGCACGCATTTGTACAACGTGTGTGTCGACGAAATGTCCTGTAATCTAGCTACATTATATCTCTCAGTCATTCTCTTTTTTAATTTCCACTGTACATACATACAATCACGCCGCCCCGTCGAGAGCAAAAGAAAGATGCTTTTTTCTCCTCCCCCAAGAGCAATTTGAATCCCCATTCTTTCAACCTCCCCTACATACACACACCTTTCTGTCCCCGACCACACACCTCACATAGGCACTTCTTCTTCTAACGCGCCATCGTCTCTCTGGCTCGTTGCAGGTCTGCTGCCCGCGATTCTCCTGTCGTCGAGCTACCACAGCGGCAGCTTCGAAGCTGCAGCTTACAAGAATCCGACGAGCGGCTTGCTAGGTCACACCGCCGCTGCCGCCGCTGCCGAGAGATACTACGTGTGCGACCGCTGCGGCAAGTCGTACAAGGCCATGACCTCGCTCAGCCGGCATAAGAGGCTCGAGTGTGGCGTCGTGCCAGCTGAGATCTGTCCGATCTGCCATCGCAGATTCAGGCACAAGTTCGTCCTGAATTCACACCTCAGGGCTTGCAGGAAGCGAAGGACTGGCAAGGACGAACCCTCCGAGTAATAGTTCTGCGGGAGAGTGTGCAAAGACTGTTTTTTTTCTTTTTATTTTTAGTTTTTTTTTCTGTCGAGGATAGGGGAGAACGCTGGTGTAGTTTGATGAGGAAGCCGATAGTATTTTTTCTGATCAATTTAGGTTGCTTGATTTTTACTAAGGTTACGTTAGAGGAGTGTGATGCAAGTTTTCATTTGATGCGATTTTTACACTTTCAGGTTTTATTGAATGCATTTAATTGCTGTTGAAAATCAAATTCGACATCTTTTTTGTCATTCGGAGATCTGATTAAATGGTAATATTTATTTGAATTTTATTCCTTACGTGTAGCTTCTCCGGTGAGATATTGTTAACAGGCATTTTTCAAGAAGCACAAAATGATTGATTTCTTAGTTATGTAAAAAGTGAAACTCATACGTAGCGATGTTAGAATGCAAGCGATTTACGTTTGTTTAATGACTGAACACGCTCAATCAAATAATGAAGTATTTAGGGTAGAAACAATATTCCGCATGATCTGTATAGATTACATATCGATCGTTTTATACTGGCAAATTTATTTTGATGCAAAAATATCGATGCTTTTATATATTGTACTTTTAGATGCATGAACATATTGGCGCTACGTTACAAAACTTGCGACCTCCGTCAATGCATTCACTTCGACTGTTTGTAATATTTTATTTCACAAAAATTTTGCCAAACTAAATTTTCAAGTGCGATTTTTTACTTTTATCGAAAATGTATTAAAAACTGCAGGCGCACTCGAAGATTGATATTTTATACGTATTTTGTGGATACGAATATAACAATAATCTATAATGAACTGTACAAACAAAATGATTATCATATTTCGTATATAAATTTGAACGCTTGTTTAAAAGTGTTTATTATGAATGTTGATTATATTACTGTTAAACATTCGACATATTTTTTAGTTGAAAAAATTGTTTTTGTGCAAAGATCGAAGGCATATTATTTAAATCTGATAATTAAGTTAGAACGAGATGTAATTACGATGAAGTCGAACAAATTAATCGAATGACCAATGATTATAGTTAGGTAAATTAGAAGATTTTTTAGCTGTTACTTTATGTACGTCTATAAAGGAATTATTTAATAAAACTTTTTTCATAGAACGCAGGTAAAATTATTGGCTATCTCTATTAATAACAAACATAAAACGTTAAGTAACCACGATAAGTAGCATTAGAACTCATTTACTTTATTATGATTTTAAGAAATTAATTTTTTTCACTTTCGATTTATTAGTTTGTTTCATAACATTCTTCAACGTTCAACAAATAACAAACCGCCATTCCACCTACACCCAGTCATCTTTGTTCCACCACCTCCCGACATCGACCTCACACACCCTAACCGTACGAGAAGCATCGATAGCAGCATGGCCCTCCAACTAACCACACGCCTTGTATCTTTTGCAGTTGGCTATCAAACGTGGACGGAGCCGTATTACCACCATCAGTTTGCCTATCCGACGACACCGCATAAGGGCAACTGGACGCCCCTGGCCGATCAGAATTTCCTGTGCGTCCAGTGCGGAAAGGGCTACAAGTATCTGGAGAACCTGAAGCGCCACCAGAGGCTCGAGTGCGGCAAGGCGCCCAAGCACAGATGCCAGACTTGCAACAAGACCTTCTATCGGAGATACGAGCTCAGGAATCACTGCCTAACCAAGCATCTCGACTGAACGATAGTTTTCTATATACTGCTTGGCTGGGTGCTTTGGAAATGCGTGATGAAACATTTTTCGAAAATAAAGTGTTGAGATGTGTTTGGACGTATAATGTCGATTCTAGTTATGACTGTAATCGGAAAATGATTGATTGGTTGAGAGGTCGGTTTCAAATTTGTCGTGGATATTTGACGTTGATTCTCAGATGAAATCTGTCCGTAAATTATTAATTTGAAAATGAAAGAGAGAGAGAGAGAAGGAGAGACCACTTGAGAAATCTATTTAAAAGTCAATGTGCCTCCAAAATATTGTGACGCATCTGTAAGTATAATAAGTTGTCATATATTAAATATATGTTGTATCATGTAGTTTACAAATATGTTAATCATATGCAAAGTATATATATAGAGCTATTCTAGCTCAATCGTCTAAAGCGTCGGACTATATCGACTTGGAATGTTTGTTTACCCAAACAGTACCATGTTGACTGGCACCTCTGTGTCGAATTTTTTCGTAACGTGCTTATCTCACTGTAGCTTTAATGATTCAGAACCCACCTAAAACTGTAGGTCCAAATTGCTGCGCGAGTTACTAAGGGTGGACATATTGTATCCAAAGTGCGCAGCAATTCAGAGCTATATAAGAGGACTTCAGGTATCTGTAAAATATACGAAAAAAATGCAAAGTATTTAATGACGCAAACTTTCACGAATATGAAATTCTATTGTAAAATATTATTTAATGGTATGTAATATACGATAAAATTTAAAATAAATAATATATTGCCATTTAACTTTGATATAATATTTTTACACTGATCCTCGAAATACTAATTTAATTGTGTACTCCAGAAGCCACTTGTTCAACCTGAATTGAGTAAATATTTTGATAGTTTCATTCTACTAATTGTATTTTTTTAATTCTGTTTCAGAATCTCGCTAAATAATAAAGGCCATTGGAGTTGTAAAAGTTTTGAAGAAATTTTGAAGAAATGTATGACGAAGAAGTACTAACAACAAACTGCACTTTCTAATACCTGCAATTGTAATTGACTTGACAGATATACAGCCACTTAGCATTGCAAAAAATTTTAATGACACTGTTATCTAATGAAAACAAGGAAACATTTTAAAGGATTGGAAGTAACATCGGACTAATTGCGTTTATCAAGTCAATGCTACACTTATCCACGACTTTTTTTAAATTGTCTTGTGAATACGTTTATATATTTATATATCGTTAAATTATTATGTATGTTTTTTTAAACGGAGTGCCTTAATCATAATTCCACCCCATCCCAGACTTGAAACTCGTTGAGAGCAAATCTAGTATCCTTCATCCTTGAATCACTTGATCTCGTTTCGCTCACTTCGATTAAAAAAATTAAGTTCGATACTAGCGTATCCTTACACTTCTATCGAACTATAGTATAACTACCATACAATATTTCGAGCATTTATTTTAATATATACCTAAATTATATAATTATAAGAAACGATAGTAAAAGTTAGATTTAATAAACTGTTCGTAAAAAAAAAAAAAAAAAAAAAAATCTTTCCTAAAAACTAAATCTTCGAAACTTTTTCATTACTCGTCTTAATAAAAATTAGTATTTCAGGTAACGAAGAATTGCATACTATTTGGGATTGTTGAATCATCGTAAACACACATATTTAGCTATAATGACACTGCTTGCAAATAAACAGCACGTTATTCTAAAATTTAATTAAAGACATAAAATAACATTACGTTCTCGAATTTTTTTGAAGTTGCAAATAAGATATAGATAATATATCTCAAACAAAAGTTACCTGTAAAACATCAGTAGCACCATATTATTAAACAGGATTTTAAAAAATGGAGCTTGAAATTCACTGCCAATAATAATATTAATTCTTTGTGATATATGTCTTAAAAATTCTTCAAATCTTTAAAATTTCTAGAAACTGAAAATCTGTAACTATTGTCGAATCCGTTATATCTCTTCAAGGAATGCCGAGAACACACACAGACACACAGACACATGCACACGTGTACACGCCCAGATCTGCTTCTCTCACTCACGCCCAGTTTCAGTCCTCTCGTGCTGTCGCTAACCCGCCACCTCTGTTTTCTTGTCTCTCTTCCAGAGGACGCGATGCTGTCAAGCGCCTGGCTGACCGACGCGGCGGAAGACGACGTCGATCACCAGGATCCGTCGGTCGACGCCGACCTGTCCGATCCTATGGTACCCGAGCAATTCCTCGAGATTGACATGAACAACTTCTACCTACCCACACCACCGGAGAGCAGCGAGCTGTGGCAGGATAACCTGCTGCCCGCCTCGCTGACTACGTGCAAGCAGCCTCGGGTGTCAGGTAGTGCTGGCACTCAGCGCCGGCTCTACTGTCCTCGCTGTACCAAGGCCTTCTCGCGGACGGACAGCTTGCGCCGTCACGAGAAGCTCTACTGCAGGAACAATCGGAAAACGGAGCAGCAGCAACTGACCGACAAGCCGGATCCGGAAGTAGTGCAACCGGTCATCAAACAGGGCAAGGAGCAGCCGACGGCGGCCTCTTGAGGAAAAGCCCGCCGTCGCCGAGGGCGACGGCCTAAGGGCGACGCACAACAACAGCAGCAGCAGCAGACCACGTCGACACCTGACACGTGGACCGCGGCCTCAGGAAGCGTTGAGAAAATATCGAGGTTGAAAATTGAGAAGCGATGAATTTGAAAAACGATGCATTTCTTTTGGTAGTAGGTCTAAGAATAAACTTAGTTCTAGTTAACGAGTGGCCCACCCGTCATTCTAAAATAGGAGTTACTTTAACTTTAAACCTGCATCGCGTGCTTGCTCAATCAGACGGTGGTTTCGAATTGAAAGTAAATACAGTTCAGCCTAAAAAGTTGGAAAAGAAAAAATAAATTTTTTTTTTCTTTCAAAGTACACGAGGTACATTAATGTGATGTTTCCGCCAGCTATACAAAAAATTAGTCTTACTGTAATTCACGAACTAGATTCCGATTGAATGAAAGATAATTTACCGCTGAAGACAGGGGAATGAGAAAGTGGCAGGGGATTATGATAATATTAACAAGTAATTATTAAATCCTTTCGAGTGCATCTATTCAAGTCACTTTTTGAATGTCGGTTTATTCTTATCTAAGGTTACGTTCTAGTGAAAACGCTCGACATTGGCACATTAAAAATGTGATTTTTTTTAATTATTTTTTTTTTGTCTGATATTACGCTACAATAGGTTAGCATAAGTTATCGTGTTGACACATTAGTTAGGATCTATTTAAATTAAAAAATTGCAGTGACAATGAAAAAAGAAATAGAAAACATGCATTGGGTTTGCAGCAAAGGGCTTGCTGCTAAAGAGTTTTCTATGAAAAACATTAGAATTTTCGGCTTTTCAAAAATAGCTTAATTTTTATAGCTGATCACTCAAAAATACGTATCTGTGATGATTATAAAAATGAAAATTTATTTTATAAAAAAATTTGAATTTTTCTAATAGAAATTTTTCGTAATCTGCGATGTAAGGCTAAAAATAACATATTTATGGATATTTCGTACTTAATTTATTTTTAGCAGCAGCTCTTTAAATTCGCGGATATTTCAAATAATAAATTAATTTCAATAGTAATAGTAGAAGTAAAATATTTTAATTATAATTTTAAGAACTTATGAAATTGTATAGTGTTATCGTCTATTACGTATTAAATGATTGGTTTATAATAGTGATTTAAAGTTACATGTACAAATATATTTATTTTAATGTCATACATCACATTAAAATTCTTATATGACATCACGATTGAAAGGTATAAATATGAACTTACATATGTCTATAATTACGCATTTTAACATTAACCTTAGAAGCAAAATTTTAAATCATTCTCGTATAGACATTTGTAGTTACAGCAGCAGTGAATCAAACACTTATTAGAGATTTTTTTAATGCAGATATTACAAATTTGTTTTTATTACAATTAAATAATTAGTGGCATTTAACTTTAAAAACAAATTTATTTACATAAAGTTTACTAAAATAGTTATTGATTTGATATTTTTAGTGCCATGAAATAATTTTTAATTTTTTATTTCGCAAATTTAGCGAAATAAGTGCACATATTTTTAGACTAAAATCTTTACGCTTAATTGATATTTAAAGAAGGCATTTTCTAAACTTCTTTAAAATAAACTTTTTGTCACTCTGAACGAAAGAATCATAAGACACCTATTAAATGTCTTAGCTACAAAAACTATTTTGTCGTAGTGAAATATTTACAGCAACGAATGATCGTAAAATCTTATCTTATACTTAACAAACAGTGATCTACAGATTAGATTTTTATAATCTGCTTCGACGAATAAAAAACTGTCCAGTGAATAATAATAATTATTATTCATCATATAATAACAATATTAATCTTATTAAAAATAATTGTAAAAATAAAACAAGTTATACAATGAAATAAAGTGTATAAAAATATTTTTTAAAGTTGTATTCCAAACACAGAATTATTTTGAATCATAAATTTTTCGTGAGTATAAATATTAAAAAAAGTTTATGTACAAATTTTGGAATTGATAAGAAAAAAATATTAGAATAAGCTTTGTAAAAGAAAATTTTAGAATTTTGATTTTTCAAATACATTAGGTCATGTATGTAACTGTGTTATATGTTTCTGAAATTTCTATTTCGGCTTATGAAATCTAAATATCCATATTTTTATCCGATTTACGTATTTTTTTTAAGTGACAATAAATTCTACTAAGACAAAATAACCTCTACTATTAATTTAGTGGCATTACCAAATATAATTGAATCTATTATGTAGGTTAAGAATCGTTGTCTCCAAAAAGTTGTATTGAATTATATCTATAGGAAAAAAAATGTCAGCTTAAAATTATTATACTTCTACTGTGAGTGTCCTAACAAAAATCCATTTGTATTATCAAAATAAAGTAGTCTTACAAACTTACTTATTGAAAAATGAGTTCTTTATTTTTATTACTTCAGCAAAAAGCGAAAATGTATCGCCCAAAGGCATTCGTTAGTGTTAAAATATCTTTACAAATATTTAAATTTTATTTTACACTCTTACTATCTATTTTTAATACTTATTTTACTGATGAAGATTTACGTTTTATCCATAGCAACTTAAATGTATTGAATGAAATGTCTGATGTTGGATTTTTATTTACAAAAAAGGTAATTTATTTATTTTCATTTACGTATATATTTATATTCATTTTGTTAAGTTATGATTTTTCGTTTCTGAAATAACACTGAATAATTTACATAAAATGAATCAAAACATAATGTATTTTATATATAACCACGTGTGTCCACACAAACACTCAATATTTTGTTATGTCAAATCTCCTCTGTCTCTTATTGTAATACCAAAAGTGCATCGAGGAACTATTCGCTTCAATCATGAATTGGGTAACCACACAGTAAGAAAAATATTGAAACCCAATCATTTTCTCGATGCACTTGAACGTGTCCTACCCTCAACCCCACCACAATAACCTTGAACCAACCAGTATCCTTTCTGTTCCAGACTCGGAGGAGAGTGGCTCAGAGCTGCGCGATCCCTTGGACATCCGCAACTGCATACCCATGTCCAGCCTGGGCTACTACATCCCCAAGCATTCGGAGCGCGACTCGCCTAACGATAAGTACGTGTGCGCGAGTTGCGGCTGCAGCTACCTCCGCATCGGTATGCTGAACAATCACCTACGCGTTTGTCACCAAGCCAAGCGTCGACAGCAACAGCAACAGCAGCAGCAACAACAACAGCAACAACAACATCAACAGCAACACATGCAGTTCCCCTGCTACAGCTGCAAAAAGGTCTACCTCAGCAGGACGAGCTTGAATCGACATCGAAGGGCGAATTGTCCTGGTACCAGGATGGCAATATGCGGGATTTGCGACCTAGAGTTTCCCACACACGATGTCATGATGCTGCATCGCGAGGAACACTTTAGGGACAAGCCGTCTAACTAGTCTCTGAGATGCTTCCCCGACGTGTTTTGAAGTTTTTTTATTGGTTTTGTTGTTTGATTTTATTATATACGTACTCTGTTTGCGCACAAATATGCTACATTAATAGCGGTGTCATAATAATGAAGATATGTCACCAGCCATAAGAAATACTTTATTATGTTTTTATCATTAAGTTAGATTAAGGTTTTTTGATTACTTTTTATTTTTTGGAGATAAACGATTTGAACGTAGTATAGTTTAGGCAATTAAATACGTACAAGTTTAGTTCACTGTGCACAAATGCTGTGCAAACAATTATTAATTATGTAGTTGCTTTGCAGATGTGAAGTTTTTATTGGTTGTTCTTACTATTTGAAGGTATGGTATTTAAGACTATGAAATGAAGCCACAACCGACAAATCGGTTAAATATGTACAACGAAAGGGAGATTATTTTGAAGATTGAATGTAATTATGTATCCTCAATGTATATATACGGTATATTGGCTACTAGTTTTACAACAAAGTACTTGACACAACCTATGACCAGTATTACAGAATCAATGTATAGAGTTTAAGCATTGGTGTAAAGATGAACTGTCAAAACGTTTGATCTGCCTAAAAATTCACAACTGTATCACTAAAAATATGAACTGCGTGTTATATATTTTTTTTTGTAAAACAGCTGTTATTTTGTGCATAAACATTGACCTGCGTAAAATATATGTTGTATAATATGTAGTTGAACGATTTTGTTCTCAGTCAATGTACATAATTTTTTATAGTGATAGTATTCTGCACAAATGCAATGAAGTTGTGATATTACACGTGAAACAATAAAGTTTCTGATTCATAGCTCAAAACTAATGTGTTTCGTTACTGTTTTAAGTAATTATTGTATGTCTGTGTAGTTACTTTTTTAAATACAATGCCATAGCATTAAACAAAACCTGAATAACAATAACTTTTTCAAGTAATTCTTTAATATTGGTTTAACGTTTTACGTTGTTCCTACAAGTTACAATAACGCTTATTTATTTTTTAAATTTTAGTTTTCTTTTTTCAATTATATCATAAATACATAATGCATATTTGGCAAGCGCCCGAGAAACGCAGACCTTCTCTTTGCCAGTCTGTCGATCTAACCACATCCTTTTCTTTCTCCCCAGAGGCCATGTCGTCACATTCAGCACTGCTGCAGGACTCGTACAATCCGCTCTGGTCGCTTCAGGAGCTAAAGGCGGAGACTCTGAGCACCGAGATGAAAGCCGCGCGCAGCTATCAGAACGTCAGTTACGAGGCTGCCGAGCGTAAGTCATACCCGGCCTTTGTTCCAGTTTCGCCGCGACAGCAGGTGCACAATTGCTTGAACTGCGGCAAGAAGTATAAGTGGCTAGACAGCTTGCGACGGCATCAGAGGGTCGAGTGTGGAAACAAGACGAGAAAGTTCGCGTGCAATTACTGCGACAAGAAGTATAAGTACAGATACGAGATGAGGAATCACATTATGTCGTACCACAATGTCAGCATGACCGATTCTGTCAACGATGCCTCCTTGGGCGAAGGGGATGTCAACGCGTATCTGGAATTACATACTCATCCACATTCTCATATTTAAAGTTGTTTGCTGTCAATTTTACAGCGGAAAGTTCGAAAAGCTGGAAAACAAATTGAAATAATGCAAAATTTTCGACGTAGGGATGTGTAATTAGTACGGACGTACCCTTAAAGATGATTTGGTGGGAGTTTTAATCGAGTATTAATTAATCACTGAGAGACTGATAGTAGATTGTATATAGCGTTAATTAAATGTCTGAGATGTGCGAAATCAAAATGTGATTTTACAATTGGACGAATTTCCAATTTATGGAATGAAGGTTTTTGAAGTATGATTAAATTTGAGAATTTGTACAATGGAAAAGTCACCGTTTGAATGCTGTGAAATTTGTATTGTATCAGCGGAATCCTTATGTGTCGAAGTAAAATTTAATCTGGGATATGTATATATTCGTTATAACAGGGTCATAGGTTAAGACTAAAATTATTTATTAATAAACGGGTGATTGTAATAATAATCATAATAATTATTATTATTAAAAGTTTCATTGTTCCTTGTACAAGTAAACCCTTATCAGTAGGACACTATCAAGGAATGACTCCAATCTCCGAGCGAAATGATTTGAATAAGACTTTCAAAATGATTTTTGGTACTTTAAAACGATTACTGGTAACTTCTCAAATACTGGTACTAAATAGATTGTTATGTAACCAAATAAGTGTAGATGAAAAGATTTTCTATTTGCTTACATGATAATCTATTTAGCATCAGTAATTGGAAAGTTATAAGTCAATAATTTTTTAGATAGCATTTTCCGTTAGAAAAAAGACAAATTTTTTTTGATTATAGAAATTTATATCTTACTTACAAGCGCCCATGAAAGTAAACTTCATTTTTAGGTAGAAAGACGATTTTTAAAATCTTATCAAATTCTATTTCTCGGAGATCGAAGTCACTTCTTGTAAGTATAGGTATACAAAACATAAAATCCTGGCTATCGATCAAATTATAATTACAGTGTATTATAAAATATAATTCTTTATTTTTTACAATTTTTTTTCGCAAACGACTTCTAAACTAATTATGTACTTTATTTGAATAATAAAGAACTCACATAAACCAAGAAACAGACGAATATTTAGTTTTTTCTTTCGATTAAATATTTTCGATCTCTTTCATTTTACGGTTGTACGGAATAGAGTTCTTTTCAAACTATGGTTGATTATATTAAACTAATTTCATTTCTAACACTTGTATGTTTTTTTCTTTCAGATACGTTGCTATTGTCAAGGAAAATAATACCAGCAGCTACTATGTTTCCACGGTCAAACACTTTTATTACGGCGGATTCATGTGTGTCTGTGAATTCTGCGACAAGAAATATAAATGGCTAGATGGGTTGAGAAAACATTTGAGACTGGGTTGTGGAGGCAAACTTGGATTTCAGTGTCACATCTGCTCGAAGAGCTTTGAGTCGCATTTTAAACATTGCGAGAAGAAATATGGCACGCAAAATAGTTAATAACTTGGCTGTTTAAAATGTACTTCATAATGGTTGAAAATATAAATTATTACTTTTAGTTTTTATATATTACCATGTCTTTATGTACGTTAAAATAAATAAATATAAGAATGATAGTTATTTGATAATGTAACAGTTATAATCTGTACCATATTAGACTATGTGGTATTCTTACATTTTAGGCAATTCTGATATAGTATTTTATGATTATAATCAGAAAAAAATGGTTTAATTTCAAACATAAACCGGTATTTGAGTCATTTCAAAGTGATGAGTCCATGGCTCGCGGTGGCTTTTTGGTGATTGGTTATCGTGTGTCAAAAAGCTTGTTTGTGTTCGTCCGTTCCTTGTCATTATGTGTGCCCAAATTTCAGTTCTACATACTTTTTACATGATCTAGAATCTACTTTGATTAACAAAAAAAAAGTATTTTTTCCGACTAGGAAGTATGTAGAAACATGTATCCGTTATACTGACAGCGTTATTTAATTTAAACTTCCAATGGAATTTTTCAAGCAGAAATTTTGAAAACCATTTAAACTGTGTAATTCTACCTTGTCAAATTCCATGCTGCAAATTTGAATTGCCTACGTATCGGTATAACGTGAAACCCAAGTCCGCACTCCTCAGTGCTCTCGATCCTGTGAAAAAAAAACGCCAGCAAAAGCAAGCAACCAAATCAGGAATACAGCATCCTCGGTGGAAGAGAACCAAAACCAACCATGTGTACGCAACAAGCCCTACTCCCCTGATTTCCATTTCATGCCAAAACTTTGTTCCCTCACGTTCTTCTGTTCTAGAGTCCCAGCCGCACAGTTCAAATGTCATCGACCGTTACTACCAGATGCAATCGCTCTATTTGCGTCTCATTGCCGAGCACGAGCTGAGCTCGACTTCGTCTCTGTTACCACTCGTCGACGAGGGAAATGACGAGGACGAGGAACCAGAGGAACTCGTTACCCCACAAGTCGTCGAATCCGAGGGGAATGTGGAATCCAAGCAAAGCCAGGAACCTGAACGCAAACAACGGAACACGCGAACAGGAGCAATAGCATGTAGCAGCAGCACTGCTCCTGCTGATCATCCGGGTTATCATTGTCCGAGATGCGGAAATGCGTATAGCAGACCGCACTCTTTGAATCGACACATTAGGTTCGAGTGTGGTGTCGAGCCGCAGTTCGAATGTCCCGTGTGCCATAAGAAATCGAAACACAAGCACAATCTTGTGCTACATATGAGAACGCACCAAAAGTCATAAGAATTTACTAAACATTCGCTTTTTTTCCTTTCTCCATTGTTTGTTATCTCTTGTACTTTCTATTTTTTTTTTATTTTCTTTGTTGTAACATTAAATTTTGATTCTAGGAAGATCACTTGAACTTTGATGAAAGGGCAAAAATACAATGTTTGCGAAAAAGTTTAAATGGTGTTTCATTGTAGTTAAGTAAAAGATAAGACTTTAGTCCGTTAATGATAACTGTATCCATTTTCAGTGAAAATCTAGTTATAGTATGAATTACTATTATTTACATTTTTCCTCTGTTACATCTACACTTGAAAATATTCAAACCAAAAATATCCATAAGCTTTAGTACCTATAACAAGCTTTTCATTTACGTAGATATTTCAGTAGATACTTTCAACAACCGTAATTTGTTGAAAAAAATAGAACAAGGTGTAGTACATTGCTATCGTGTAACAATCTTTGCGTTTGATGTTTGCAAATTGGTTTTAAAATTCTTACACTAAATTAAAATTTATCTTGTATTTGAAGATACATAATGTTTCTAATAGGTTTTTTAATATTCTTAACTAATAGCATTACTTGCATAGGAAGAATATTTTTCCGTAGAAAGTGCAAATATCTGATGATTGTTTGAATATTAGTAATTTCCATATATATATTTATATATATATATATTAGATAATATATAAGTACACAATATGTAAGAACAAAAAAGTTTAAACCGATAAGGTTTCGAATACTATGAAAACAATAAACTAGTCATGGTCACTAGTGAAATAGACTGATAACTGCCATTTGTTATTTTTGTAAACGGACAGATTTATATTTCGTAAAGAGATTTATATGCCGATGTGTACATTATACAGACGTAAAACGTTTTCAATGATGATCATTAGTTTATAATAAAAACAATGTGATAGCTAAATCGTATCCAAAAAATGTTGTTAAATAGCTTCATATTTTTTGTAAAAATTGTTGAAATAAAATATGTTCCATTATATTAGATTAATAATTAAAATAGGTTTATCAACGTGTCCTCAACCTGTTTACTCTCAAAATGACATAAATTATGCTTGGGATTCAACTGGTCAAAATACTGAAGATAAACGTATAATTCAAAATAAGAATAAGCATTTTAAAAACTTCAGTACTCTGTCTTCAGTACTTTATTTCAATTCACCTTCAAATTTTAATTTCTTTTAATGTATGTCTACCTGTGCACACTAATACTCAGTATCAATTCTCACAATGAACTTGATAACAAAAATTTCACAGTCACTTCAACATAAATTGCCACTTCTTCAAAGTCATGCCCACTCGTCATGACATTGGTATTTCGATCCATGTCCACCCTACATCCTCCAAACCACCACTTCTTAAAAAAAAAAGAAAAAAAAGTAAAAAACAAAATTTTTTCCCAACCGACCCAGCCTGTACCCTCGTACATCTTGCGGTTCTCCCCGTGCCACTACATAAGCGTTTTTCTTCTTTTTCGTGTTGCAGACTGCCAGTTTCACGATGAGTCAGTGGTTCCGACATACGGCTGCCTTCGCTGCGGTCGTCGCTACACCCACAAGTGCAACTTGCTGCGCCACCAGCGTAACGAGTGCGGCGTTGGTCCACGCTTCCAGTGCTCGCGCTGTGAGAAACGCTTCAAGCACCGGCATCATCTACGCGATCACGAGCGTACCCACATGTTCAGCCGGGTCTACCTGCCTACCTACGACGAACTTCAGTGACACTGAATCGTACCGGTGAGAACGTCGAGAGCCCGTGATACTGGCGCTTGTTTGAACTTTTCAGCGGATTAGGTTGTTCTCTCGCTCG
The DNA here is from genome assembly GCA_900474315.1 of Torymus auratus. Classification (NCBI taxonomy): domain Eukaryota; kingdom Metazoa; phylum Arthropoda; class Insecta; order Hymenoptera; family Torymidae; genus Torymus; species Torymus auratus. The sequence continues at coordinate 4,440 of UXGD01002648.1, read as the reverse complement.
CTTTCTTCGACTGACTATTATGTTTAATTGCGGATTGATTATAGAGTACGATGTCTCTCGATTTATTACAGAATACCAGTGAACGGTAAGGTACAATTTTTTTTAGGCTCGTGTAAATAAGATGTATTTTGTTATTTCTTAATGGTTAAAATACTTAAAGTTGTGTAGCATGTAGCAGTTACAGTACGATAGGTTTAATCTAATTACATCTATGTGCGATAAAATTAATAGTATTTTAAATCACATTTTCTGAAAATAAGATAAGTTTTTAATAGATTCAGAACTAGTAAGCGACAATGTTTGTATGATATGTAAATATTCTTTATTAATGTGAAGTTGTAGTAATAAAGAGTCAAACTTTAATTCCTTTCATTCTTTGATTTTGAAGAAATCACATTTGGCAGTCAGTTCAAACATTGGCTGATTGCAAAATTTCTGATAAACAATTGACCCGTTCAGTCTTCTGGTTGTGCTACCTTGCAAAGTTAAATTTAAAGCAAAAGAAATTATAGATTTAAAAGTTTCTAGGGTGCCAAAACAATTCCAATTTATTAAGTACAACTTTAGTGAAAGCTTTAATAATATTATTTATAAATTAATAAAAATCATTGCTGTAAATAAGAGCGTGTATTTTAAGAAAAGTAATATATTTCGTAAAATTTGTAAATTTTCGCAAAAGACTCTAACAATATAACAGTAGAGTAATAATTTTGATAATTTATGAGTTATCGTTACTTTAACGTATCCTTTACTATATTGACTAGTGTTTATATTTTTTTGTATGCGGCAAACTGTGTTAATAAATGTTTTGATTCAGCAAAGAGTTATCCATATCTTAATTATTGCCACGTTATTAATTCTTTTGTTGACCAATTAACCTAGCTTTAATTTAATTTACTTACACATGTAGCACATATTTAATTTCAAAGTAAGTATTGCGTTTTTAAGGATTTATTTAATTGTACTAATTCATCGTATTATTCTTTTTAATAATCTCAAATCGATTATTCGTACTTCAACCCTTACAGGATTAAAAAAGTATCGGGATTCTCTTTTTTCATGTAAGATATTTCATTACGATATTTTCCACACTGTCATATTTTTTTACATAATAATTCATGTGTATATAAATATTTTTCTACATTTTTTAAGTCAAAATTCGTAATCGTAAACATACATTTCATGAAAAAATTTATTTAAAAAAATGGAATCAACATACATTTTACTATATTGTTTAACATATAGAAGTAATACAGAATAAAGAAAGTTATGTTATATTCTACTTACATTGCTTTGAGATAATCAAAATATATGTGATGTACTTTATTATGAACTGTTGCACATAGTAGACTATGTTCAAAATTCAATTAAATTTTATGTTTATTAACTCATTTCATTTACCAACAAATCTTTCAAATCATTCACAGTAAGGCAGTATAGAGCCACTATCCCATGCCATACTCGCACTAAAAAGCCACCCACACTAACCAGCATTTTTTTATTTTTGTCCCAGGTACAACAACCTATCAGCTGCCCCAACAGCAACAGTTACCACCACATCCGATGGATGCGCACGTGCAGCCGGACGGCCGTTTCCAATGTCCACGCTGTGCTACGACCTTCACTCGCAAGAATAATCTTCACAATCACCTCAAGTTCCAGTGCGGCCAGCTGCCGCGCTTCAACTGTCCCTACTGCGATTACCGCACCAAGCACTCGCCCAATGTGCGCACCCACGTGAGGCGGTTACACCCCAACAGGACGATTTACGTGGTAGACGTGCTGCTGCGCAGGAATCTCTTGTAAAGGTTGATGATACGGAGCGACGAGGAGGTAGAGGGAATCGAAAGTGTTCACGATGGGAGATCAGAAGGAGCTTGACAAATTCAAGATATTTACAGTGGATGCTTGATTGTTCTTTTCTCATCGTTCTGAGTTACTGTCATTCCCCGAACTTCCAATTACACTGTACATGAGCAATTCTACGGAAAACGTCAAACAACTAGGAACAAAAATAAATAATAAGTATTTAGAGCCACACCTGCCAGACCATACTCGCCATGTTTACGATTTTTTTTATATTCAGGAGCTCAAAGAAAATTCAAAAAATCTGGTCTGGTAGGTGTGCTCACAAAAAATTTTTATTTTTTTTTTGCATCCAGTTGTTTGATGATTTTTGTACAATTGTCCATATACTCCCAAAAGGTATTCCGATAGAAAATAGATTATTTTTGCGTTTATTACAAGTTAGTATTTTTAATATTTCAACTCGATTAATTAACTTGACTAATTAAGCTTCGAAATAATAAAGAAGGACTTAGCCTTGTTACTTTCCTACAAGAGACTTAAATCATAGTGTTATTACTTGCATTGTTCTTTTATAGGAATTGAGTTTTTATTTGCAGCTTGAGTAAAATACTTAATTTTGTAGTCTCAAAAATACTAAAAATCCATTGATTATTATGTAACTATTAGTTTACAGAAATTTTGTATTAAATATTAAGTGCCAAAAAGGAATCCCTGCATTCTGTACTTTATCAGTACCTAATTTAATTATGTTAATTATTATCGTTATGAATGACTGCATGGTCTAATATTGAAAGAAAAAATTAGATATTTCCATGACTTATGTACTACGACCAATTTACAATGTTGTATATTCCTGATGTATAAATATAAATACAACCATTGAACGTGATAAAAATGAAAAAATTAAAACAAAAACTATCAGTAGGAACTATCAAATGTAAAAAGGCTGCATTGCGTTACCTACTAAAGTACTTTTTATAGTTTCAAAAAATTAATAAAGAAAAAAAACAAAGACGATAACGAAAGCTTTATTGATTTACTAACTTTAATGTGTTTCAATCATTTTTCATTAATCTATCAATGTAATTTCCAAAATTAGGGTAAGTGCCCTGATTCGTGTATGTGTTTTCCATGTAGAATGTACGTAAAGCATGCTAATAAGGTACTTACCCTAATTAATGAAATGTTTTCTCAAGGTAAGATATCCGTTGTCCACCAAAGTTCTAACATCTATGCGCTACCATCTTCTTTGCGAATCCCATGTACACCGACAAATACTAAACGATGAATCCCCTTCAGGCAAAACCACCTCGACCTCTCACCACATCAGTCCACTAACCAAGCAACCTTCTGCTGTCGTTTTCAGATCACGAGTACAACATCATCTCGCGGCCTAGCATGACAGGTGGTTACGTGCGCACAGGCATGGGCAATCCTCACCAGCCCATATCCTTGGAGCAGCTTCAGCAGCCGATGGCGTCGCCCCGGCGCAACCTCAGCATCGACGTGAAGCCCGAGTTCATCGACCTGATGGAGAACTCCTCACTGGACTCGCTTTCGACGAGCAGCTGCCATTCTGATCCGTTGGCCATGTCCTCACCCAAGCCTCGAATCGCCCCAAAGCAGAAGATCATACAGATAGCACCTAAGCCAATAAGTCCCGCGCCCCCGCCAGCTCAGCTTCTTACCATTAACCAGAAGCCCATTTTCATACTGCCGAAACCGGCCAATTATCAGCCCGCACCGGTCCCACCAACGCCACAACCTTTTTACGTTGTTAAGACACTGCCCATAAGCACCGGGGAGGGAAACAGTGCTGGTAAAACTGGGGGTAAGAAACGTGGTAGACCGAGGAAGAAGATCGAGATGATCGCCATCACCAGGAAATACAAGTGAACTCTGTTTCGTGATGCGTAAGCTCGAGCGGATTGTTTGACGAGCTGTTGATATTTTTATGAACGAGGTGATTGGCAATAGTTTCTTATACAGAGAGGCAAAAGGTCAAGTGTAATAATAAAGAGACGCTGTTACATTTTATTCAACGTTTAATTTCTATATATAACAAGAAGTTATATTATGTAAAAGAAATTGTAACATATAAATAGTACCAGAAACGTTATAAATATTTGCGTAGGCGCCTAACCTCCAAATGAATAATATCAACATACTTAACTCTTAAGTAACGATTTTTACCTATAAGTTATTTTTTCTTTCGGTGTACTTTTGCCAAACGAAAATTAGTATTTTTAATGAATCGAATGTTTTTAATGGAGTCAATATGAATTGTTATTTACAACGTTTCGGCGTAGAAATTTGACCGTCAGTCACGAAAAATTTCGTAGTACGACTGCAGCAGTAACTTTATGTCAATTAATAAAGTCTGATTTACGTAATCTTAGAAATTGTTAGTTATTTCGAACAGATATTTTCGTTTATCAGACACTCTCGATGCTTTGTTTGTTTAAAAGATTAATCAAATTTAATTCGTAATTATACACTGATAGAAAGAAGTATTTGAGCCAAATGCGCGATTCATTTGAAAGTCGAATTTTTCAAGTATTTGGCCTAAATGCATAATTCTTAACAGTTACAGAATATTCGTTAACAGTTAATGCGCGATCGCCTTTTGTC
>UXGD01002647.1:0-24754 GCA_900474315.1 Torymus auratus | reverse complement strand
CACGGGCGGTGGCTGTGCGTAGGTGCAGCGAGGTATAGCGCATGTGTATATGTGTGTGTACGCTCGTATAAATGACCAACGCGCTGGCGCTCCGCTGATTTATTGGCAGGGCGCGCGTGGACGCGGAAAGAGTTGCGGGGTGTGGAAGATTTTTGAGAAAAAGTTGAGGGGATCGGTGGGATTTGGATGAGGTTTTTGAGGTAGGAGAAGGACGGTGGTAGGTGTAGAAGATTTGTTTGAATTAGGATTGTAGTTACTCTGTATATTTTTGTACAAATTAAATGTTTGGCGTAACGAGGAGTCATTAAAGTATATAGTTGACGCTTTTATATAGGAGTATATAGTATAAATAAATAAAGCGTGCGTTTCCTTGTCAGAAACGATGGGCAAAACTTGAATAAATCTTGCTCTCTAAAGTTGGATTAGTGAAAAATGCTCCACTAATTGAAATGGTGGAACATTTTTCACTAATTCAACTTTATAGAGAGTGCAGCTCCAAACTATATTAATACACATGACAATATCTTTCCGTATATGTGACTTATTCTACACTATATACAATGTTTTTTGAAGACTTTCCCTTATACTCCACCTTATACGATATCCTATCCGCACATTATTGTATCCTCTTTTCTCATAGACCACGCTTAACCCTCTCCCACTACCGCGTGCATCCTTATCCTCTCCCTGTATCCACATCGCAAACCAACTCACCCCACGGCCACGATAATACGGCGACTACGCAGGTATTATACATACGTTGAGCTATACGTACACACATACACAGAGCGTATGAGCAAACATCGGCTTACACGCTACCTCCGCACGTACACAGACCCGTGTGCATGTATGTATAACTTACGGAAAAGGCGACTACTCTCGCGGGACAAATCACGCGCAGGAAGCGGAAGTCCATCTAGCGCGCGGACAGGGCGCGCCCGCGAAGGGAGAGCGAGGACGTGGAAAAATCCGCCGTGTGCGATGTAGCGGCGACCGGTCACACGGGAGAGTTCGTCTGGCGGAGAGGACCGTGAAGTGGAGAAGTTTTTGATGTGTATAAGAGATAAGAGGAGCCGAGGGAGGGATGAAGATCTGTAAGTTTCGTGAAGTGAAATGGTTTAATAATTGTCGAGTGAAGTTTAAAAGTTATTCGGTTCCATTATTACGATGAAAAGTGAACCGTTGAACTCTCACGACCTTTACCACTATATAGCAAAATTATCCTAATATTAAACACGCAGACGCACTGAAAGCTACGCGAGCGGCGCGCCATAACATCCGTCACGCTGTTTTTCCGCGCTCTTTGCGCAACATTTCAGCGGCGGTAATGCTCTGTTTGCGAGCGCAAGAGTGAGTGAGAGACTCGGTATATACTATAAAACCCGCTCGCTCTGTCTGCTTTGGAGATGAGATCGTCCGCCGGAAGTTCCGTCGGACCGGAATCCATAAAAACTGTCGTGACCCGCGTTACGCGGTCCGCCGACTTCCCTTTCTCTCTTCCGCGTGCACACACGCAGGGACCCGACGCTCTCGTAATTTCGCTCGGAGGTTTGCCTCGCATAGAGGACTGGACGTCGAAGAGTCGGAAGTGTGCAGTGCGTGGGAAGAGAGACTTTTTTCACTGCGGAAGCTTTCTTGCGGGTGCTTTTTTGTATAAGCAATAATTTCTGCGGGGCTTGCGTTTTCGAGTAGTTTGGAGATTAACTTTCATGGTCTTTACCAATTATACAAATTATTGTCTTGCTATACTTGTGTGCATCTACTTCGAACAGTTTTTGTAAATATAATCCTATGTTTACTTATATATAATTATTTTCAAAAAGCTATTCTCGATCAAAAACTATCTACTCCCGAAACACAACACTCGAGCTTTATTCCAATCTTACCTACTACTTTCAAACAGATCGCAAGCAAGTACGACGGGACCAAACCAAAAACACAAAGTCCATTGACCCAATGAACACGACCAGCCGTACCACCTCCCACCTCCTCACCTAATAAAATTCACGGGCACGTACCTATATCTAGCGGCACGTTCCTCACGGCGCATTAAAATCACAAAGATCCGCATAAACGCGAAGGCAAATTAGAAATCCATTCTCTCGCTGGCAGTTTTCCCGGCCGCCCTCCTACCGTTTCTCTCAGCTCATCTTGCCCTCCCTCGCTTCCGGAATTCGGAAGACGAGAGATAGCGAGAGCGAACGAAAAATGGCGCGGGAAGCTCTAGCAAGCGCTCGTTTATATGTACATATATATATACGTCTGTGCGCGCGTCTTTGCTAATTAGCGAAAACCGGATTTCGCTCATTTGCCAGCTCATTTTTCATTCTGGGGATTCGCTCATTAGCTCGGCTCTCTTATCTCTCGCGTTCGCTCGCTCGCTGGGTATACCGCCCGCTCCCCGTTTTCCCGGCGCGCGAGGCTGTGTTTCAAAATCAATAACAGTATCGCTGTTGCTCGGCGTGGAGGATGAGTGGGTTTCGTATGTATGTGTCTGTCTTTTATTTTTATGCGAGAGTAGGTGAAGAACGGTATAGTTTGTGTATTGCTTGATATTATTTATCAGACTCTGGCTTAGAGAATTTTATCTGCAAAAGTTATTTCAAAGGAAACGGACAAGAGCCATTAAATTATATAGTAGTAACGTTACTTTAGGAGTGCATAGAGTGAAAGTCTTTAAACATTCAATATTGTTATCTTAATCATTTACAATTCACTAATTCTCTGTACATGCTTTATTACCCATCCAGATGGCGACACTTAACGTACATACATCACAAAGCAAATGCTTCCAACAATCCGCTTCCCAAGACGTATTTTCTCCCAAAAAAAAAACTCCAACTCGACCCTCTGATCTCCTCAACCCTCACCCAACAACCTCTAAAAAAATACACCAAACCCCTGCACAACTAACCAAGCAACAGCTCGCAAATATCCACGCGAGCGCAGCTAGCCGGGAAAGAGTTAAAGCGAAACAGCGCAAGCTATATACATATACTTCGCTATACTCGGCGCGGGGACGCCTCCGGTTGGTCGCTCGGTCTGGTTGGCCGCCGAGAGGGGGGGAGGACGAGAGACCTCCGCCTCGCCTCTCTCTCTCTCTCTCTCTCTACCTCCTCCTCCTCCTCGTTGCTGGCTCGCTCTCCTTTTGCCGCATTCGCGAGGGACTTCCTCTCTCTCTCGCGAGCGTGCAGCGCTGAAGCAGAGGTTCGTTCGCGAATGTATGTGATGGTTTGGGATAGAGTGGTGAGGAAGGAGGTTATCGGGTGGACAGGTGGTAAGATGTGAGGAGGAACAATGTGGAGTGAAATTTTTGGGTATGTTTATATAGTGGGGTTTTTTTTGATAATTAAATAACTGGAATTTTGATATCGAATTGTGAAGATACGTTGTCTTCATTTATAGCATATTATTATTCATTGCTAGTCGAGTATACGACCGGTTATGATAACATCATCTGAAAATATAATCTTGTGCTCATATTTTGCCATCTTGTATGAATTTACTCTCAGTTACAATCGGTACATGTTTATTTTATAATCCAAATTGTATCCGCAATTTAGTAAAATTTATGAAATTGACTTTGCTTATCTTTTCAATGGGATTTAAAATCGACAATTTTCGTTATAGAGATACTAATCATATCCAGCGTAACATTAAACTTGATGCTGCAATTAAATAAACTATATATTATACACGAATTATACTTATATTCCTGAAAATTTAACTCCATCCTCCCGAAAATCGATAAACCCATTAAAAATCCAGCAACACAAACGCGCCCGCGCGACCCAACCCCGCCAGAGGAAAAATAAAATTCGCTCGCAGTACATATATAGCGCTCTCTATAAAGACAAAAAAGAAAGAAACGTGCGCAAGAGCGAGAGAAGTCGAGGGCGAGAGATAGGGATAGATTATAAGGGATGGTAAAACAGAGAGTAAAAAAATGAGAACTAATGAAAGAGCGAGAGATAGGGGACGGGGGAAAGTCGTAGAGGATGAAAGAGGAGCGCGCTAGAGAGCGAGCAAGAGAGAAAAGCGCATATCCGCCTCTCTCTCTCCGTTGCAACTCCTCTCTTTCTCGCTCGCTCGCACTTCGCTCCGCCTCGGGCGCGCTTTCCTAATGAACTGTGTAATAACGTCGCGACGCCCTGCGTCTCTTCGACGAGACTCTCTCTCTCTCTCCTCGTTTTTCTTTCTGCTTTGCCTATCTCGTCCCGGTCTTCACCGCCGTGCCGACTTTCCCATTTTCTCTCTCTCGTTTTTCCCGAGCACGACTGCGCACCACGCTGTACTGTTGCTGCTCGATACTTTGTTTTTCGCCTTTGCCAGTGAACGCCGTGCGGCCGCCATGGATTTTTGACTTTTGCTTTGTGAGAGAAAGAGATAGGGGGAGAGAAGGAAAGCTTTGCCGGAAGTTCTGTGTGCGCCTTCGTTATCGGCTGTTTTGGGGTGGGATGTGGGTGGCGAGGCCTGATTAGTGCTTGGCTTAGGTGGCTGTATTAATCGGTTGTGAATAGAGCGGTAAAAACGTATTTTCTTTATTCCGATATTTTTCATGACATTTTCGTTTAATTTATTAATGTACATGAATTTTTATATAAATATATTTATGAAGTAAGAATTAAATGTATTTTCATATATACGATCGATAAAATATAATAGACAAATAATTGTTATCTGCATATCTAAAAAATTCATAGCCTTTATTAAGCTTCTATTGAAATCAGCGCATAAAACCATCAGAAAATTATCATAACAAAGAAAAAAAGTTAATGCTGTCCCGCAGAGTATTTTTCTTTCCTATAGTATTATACCATACATTAATATTCTACTTATTAAAACAAAGTTAATGAAAATATATATAATCCAGGGGGAAAAAAACTACGTGTAAATAAATCCAACAGCACTTAACATTTCAATTCCCTCTCGCATAAAACCCCTATACAAGCAATGCAACTCTTCCCAAAGCGAAGACAACGACACGACACTCAACTCTCTCAGTATATATACCCTTATTAATCCACACAACCTCGTCCGCGCGCGCGCGAAGCCACAGCGTCTTACGTGCGCTCTAGCAATTACCGTTGCTCGCTCGCTCGGTGGCGCGTAATCCGCGAGAGTTAATTTTATGCACGAGACTACCTACTCGGCTTATCGCACGGGCGCGCATCCTCCTCTCCCTTTATTAAAGACGTCGAAGAGCGCACAGTGCTGTCGCTAATCCGCGCGAAGCTATGAAATTCGCCGTCGCCGAACTACGCGCCGCCTGTGTATAGTTTGTACTTTGCAAATTGGTTTAAGCTCTCCGGGTTATATAGACGTCGCGTGGATTTATAGGTGTTTCGGGTTGTGGAATAAAGTGGAGCGGCGTTGTTTTTGAGATATAGAGAGAGGTATATATGTATATACACGTAATGATTCAGTTTGCAGTTAACTAATCAATGTGATCGAGCCTCATTAGACCCAGTAATGACGGATAAGTGATGTTGTTACATGCAACTAGACGTTCGCGAGCTCGCAGATAGGCATTAAGTCGTTAAGGAACGATGACGTGGCAAATACACGCGCGCGCGGTCACGTGAATTATCGCAAAGATTTCATTTGAATCTCAATAGAATTCTTTCCTTTCAGGTATATAAAGAAATACGCGAGAGTTTATCTTATGAAATAACGAATGTTTTCCATCATTATAGGATTACAACCACTAACACCACATTCTCCTAAACCCGCACGAAATTTCACGTCAACACAAGCCATTCATACACCCTTTGACCCAGATCACCTCTCTCGTCCAGCTACCAAACCACGACTGTCACCACCTCTGTATATATATATCCATCGTTTTTCCACTCTTCCCTCACTTCTTACTCCGCTCTACACATTTAGTACACACACTTTTCTATACACACACAAAGACGAAAAGAACCCGCACGAGAGAGCTGAGAGAGCGCCTTGATGTCTCAATATATAATACGCGCTCGTGTGTGAGTCACGCGTGCAGTCGCATATAATACATCACACGCGCTCCTAAGACGGATTCTCTCGGCTTTCTCTCTCGGCGAATTGGTTACGACGACGCGAACGAGGTTCTCCTTTGGCTTTTAAGCTGAGGATTACACGCGGGGTGTGAGGGCGGCAAGCGCGGAAGGATCGGCGGCGCGGTTTTTGATGTACGCCGTGTAAGTTTAGGGATACGATAAGGTGACGCGAAATTTTCTTCGTGATGGTATGAAAAGTGTAGTGGAGAGAGGTGGGGTCGTGATTGTTTGGAATTTTGTTGGATTATTGCGTCTTTGGTTATGGTAATACGTTGAGAAAATCGTTTTTCATATAATGGTATTATCAATAACCATCTCTTTGTTTTTTTATTACAATCACTGCGACAATATCAATGGGAGATAAACTAATTGTAATTACTACTGTTTATACAATTAATCGGCGATATTAAATGCGAACGTATTATATTAGAAACTAATATCGCGAACTACACGCGAACCTTATCAGAAGAATCTTCCATTGTTTGAAAATATACGCCATTGTCTGCGACGCAACTTAAAAAGCCTTATTATTATGATATTTATCTTACGATACATAGCAAGCGATCTCCTATTTAGCCTTCCTTCATTTCCACAAAAGAAATATATTATTATTATTACCAGAAAATACCTTGAACGCGGGCCTATACACATTATCACCGAAATAATCCAATAATTTACCGATCCACCTGCGACCACACCGCCTAATCAGACACACGCCAGCTTATTCACACCAATCCCCATTCAAAGATCCAGCAAAACATTTACATTAGGCTAAAGTATGAGAGAACCGGGGAACAAAGACGCGCATGTATATATTTTTCGCCACCTCTTCGAGCAGATTAATTAAGGAAGGATTCCGACGCGTGACTCATACTCCCGCGCGCGCGTTTCTCGCGTATTATAATTAATTAGCGGCCATTAATAAAAGGAGTTTAGAGCGGCGGACGAGTGATGTTGTCGAAAAGGCGCGCGAAGGAAGGAATATGGAGACCAGAGTGTGTCATAAATAACGCTCCGAATAATCGGCTGTCGTCGGGTTCGCGCGCTCGTGTAAGATGGACGGTTATTTATGCGCGTGAGAGAGGGACCGTGTCGTGTTTTGCAGTGTAATTTGGGCACGTTGTGAGAGCTGTATGTGGAAGGGCTTTTAGTGGAAAAATCCGTCTTGTACTTAAGGCTGAATTTAACAATTGAAGGTTTTTACTTGAAATTCGGTGAGGTGGCGTTACTCTTAGAATTCTTGTGATTCCATACATTTTTCAATTCAGTGTTTAAAATAGACAATTTGAAAAAGGAGGATTATTTTAAATTAAGTATGATTGTATCGGTGACGTTATCAATTATATAAGGTACCGATACAATCGATAAGAAATCGAAAGACTCATTTATAATTCCTTATTACAGTAAAGTATAGGATAAAACTGTATCAGATGAGACAAAGCCCTGTAACGATTCTCTCGTCTTTAACCCTCTTCCCCATGAAGCATTACAATAACAATAGCGAAGGCTGGAAAACAATGACCGTCATTCACGAATTTTCCTTTGTGCCTTTTGCAGGGATTGGAATTCGACGAGCAACGTCCGCGTACAGGAATCGTGGCCAACGTGAGCGCCATTCACGATGAAAAATCCGAATTTCTTCAACGACGGCGGCTCGTGCTCCTTCGACGATTCGCGCTGCACGGTAAGAGCGAGTGAGAGAGAGAGAGAATAATTTTTCGTGCGCTGCTCCTTATACTCCTCGACGTGTGCCGCATGTGTGTATATATGCATTTTTCGTACCCTTTCTCATGCAAAGTGTGTGCGTTCTTTTTTCTTTTTTTTTTGAGTAAATGGGTTTGAAAAGGTCTCGCGAAATGAGGAGATTTAAATTTTAGTCTTGAAAGTAATTTATTATTTATTAATTATTTTTTAAGTTGTATGTTCACGTGGGACGTCATAGTGCTATTATGTATAATATTTTAATAATTGCTTTTTTACTATTTTCGTTTTAGAGATTTTTTAGTAGCAATGTGAGTTAGTGTTACGAACGAATGAAATTACACACCGACACAAACTTATAATAATGAAGACCTCGCCATTTTTAATCTCACTGGTATTCTAAAATAATTTACTTTTCATTCTTATAAAAAAAATATGTATTTTTCAAGAAAGAGAAAGATTTTACATTATAATATATATTTACGGAGGCTACACGAGAGACTGTGCACTTTTTACAGAGAAAATATAAGAAGCGAGGTGCGGTTCTCTTCTTACATAGAATGAATTTTAAATTATAATCTAGCTCGTAACTTATACAATCATTTGTTGTTGTTTACTGCACAACGCAAATAGTTTAGTCAAAAAATAAAGACTAATAAATTACTAATAAATTTATCTCAAATAAAATAAATGATTCTATGCAGTTTTGTAACATAATGATCTGCGCTATCACACAAACCTCTGCAATATTACAACGTATTCAATTAATTTACTACCACCCAACTCCTTCATACACCAACCCCTTTATACAAAAAAATCCGCGTACAACTCCAGCCAACTTCTTTCCCTCGCGACATCGTCCTTTATACACAACGACACTACTCCTCGCGTGCGAGAAAATGCGAATTTATCGGGGCCTATCGTCACCTCGCCCCCATCCCGCGTGTATAATCGTGTCTACGAGGCGCGAAGAATGAAAAGATCAACGGCGCGACGCTGCCGTCGTCGTCGTCGCGGATTAAATCGCGAGGAGGGAGGCGCGCGATCGAATGTTTTGCCCTAGTTTCACGACTCTCTCGGTCCCTGACAGCCGCGGAGCGCGCGATATCCTGATGCAGCCAATTCGTTACGGCCGAGTGCAAACTAGGCGATCGCAGCCGCCTCCGCGAGCTCGTTTCGATGTATCGCGCTCGTGCGCTGTGGGTGGTTGGCTGTATATGTGGGGGAGAGATATATATTGTTAGGCGCGAGTAATAAAAATATGCTTTAAAAATTGTGTCAAGCGTGAGGTGGTGGTGTACAGCGTGCGGTTCGAAGGTTTTGTTCGTTGGAAAAGCGAGATTCTGTTTTTAGTTTGGGTATTTTGATGTTATCTGTAAAAGTTTCTGAAAAATGCAAAGTTGAAATATTTTTTGAATTTTAAGGTGAGAATGATGTTAAATTAATTGTTAGATTTTATAACTTTAATAAGAGTAAAAATAGATTTATACTAGGTATCTCGGGACAGAAACGCTGCTCTGTTTCTCGATACTTATAATATACGTTCGCCGACCCACTAAGAATTTCACGTCACTCACCTATGCAGGAATGCCGTGACGGCGACCTCAAGACCTTTCGCCTCGGTATAGAGCGTCACTTAAAAATAGTATACGCTGTACTTTCTCTGCTAACCCTAACGCTGTCTAGTAGAATTATTTGATATATCCAATAATATTTTAATTTTTATGATTTTATTCGTTGTACTAAATATTTCCGCAAGTAAAACTTACTTTTAGCTGATGACATCTCATACAAGTATAATATAAAATCTTTTGAATCTCCAAAAAAATGGGAGTATAGAAAACTACTACAGACAATAGCTACCTATTATCAAGGAGCTAACTTCGAAATCCAAGCATTCAAATGACACAGAAAATCGTCCACCTCCCTACATCCCAACGAAAACCACCAACATTTACACCCAACCACCTCTCGAATTCCTCGATACACCTCTCTCTCCCTCTCGCACACCACTGCATCTCTCACACCTCTCTCCCGAAAGTATTCCCACTATCACACGCACACACAGACACCTATATGTACGAGCCTGAAAATCCCCCCTCCCCTATATAGCTCGCAGCCGAGATGATATACGCGGAATGCGCGCGGTCATCGCGCGCTGAATCCCTCGGCACATCGATCGATCGCTCGCTCGCTCCACAACCTTGAAACGGAATCCGGCCTCCTCCATCTCTCTCTGACTCTATACTACTCGCGGGCGACAGCTATGAAATCGCTGGTGATTGCTCCCCGCCTTCGGGAGAAAGAGAGAGAGATGCTGCTCTCGATTTTCGATGTAATCCGCGTCGTGGTTGTGGTCTGCGATCGAGAGAGTCTCTCTGGTCGCGAAATATTGTGTCCTCCCCTGGAGGCTGCTGGCGACGGCAGTATAGTGTCGGGTGTATGTATATAGAATGCTGCGGCTCGAGGCTTGCTGGGAGCTCGATCGATGAGGAGGGGGAGGCGCAGTGGAGGAGGAAGATGCTCTCTCGGTCGGTCTTCAGTTTTCGGCGGGGGAGGGCGAAATGTCGGTTGATATGCTGGTAGTTGTGAGTTATTCCGAAAATATAATTGTTTCTTTGTTTGTTATAGTTAATCATTAGATAGTAAAGAATGAAACATGTATGCAAGAACTGATATACGTTTATATATTACCATACCTTTTACCATACTTAAAACTATATACGTATAAGATACAATGATATAGTTCCGAAAAATCGCTAAGCTGTCTATACCATACATTTCATCATAAACGCGCGCGCAACCTACATACTCACGTCGAATATCGTTACATAACTGTACTATTAACAGTCGGAGAGAGCCCCATTCCAGGGTGTCAACGAACGAAACTTTATTGGCACTCCTCCATATACACTCTCGGCATCTAAAAAATCTCTCCCGTAATTTTCCCACTTTATCACCCACATATCCACGTCGAAACTAAACTCTACTCACGTTCACCTACACCTCGCCTTTTTTTGCCAAACACGCTGGCGCACCTCGTTCAGTTTTACGTATATTATACACGATTACGCGACGACGACGACGATGCGTAACGCGGGGCACGACGAGGACGGTTTCGGTTACACACGATCGATTAGTTCGCCGAAGGCCGCGTCGCGACGCCTCGCGAGAGTTTGTCCTGCGCGCTCCACATAAAGCCGCAACGCAAGCCTACGTCACTCTTTCCGGCGTGCGATCTAATTCGAAGTTATGTCACTGCGCGAGGTTTGTGTGTCTGGTTTTTACGTGGGTGATGCTGATTTTACGGATGAAAAATGGGTTTCGAAGTTGTTGTTGTTGTTGTCTTTGAGGAAATAATAGCGAGAGTAAGAGGGAGAGAAATTTATATTTTGGATGGTTTATATAGTATATGAGTGAAACAAACTATGCGGATCGGATTGTTAAGGCTACTAGAGGATCGCGATAATGGATGAAATGTACGGGCTTTATTGGTACGCTTATAGCCTACTTTATTTACCCGTAGCAGATTTTGGCAATAAGTAGAGAATATATATTTTAAAAATCCCGCGCTACTTTAGCAGTAGTTCTTGAAATACGCGGATATACTGGCAAGTGTCCATAGCCGTTTGTATTAAACATTGTATATTTCTCGACTTTAACTTTTATTTTTCTATATACAGTCCGCGCACTCGTGCTCGGAGCTGTATCATACACTCGAAAATTTCTCGCAAAGTTTCAACTTACGCCGTCTCTACAATTCGGACTACATTACCAATAATAAACTTTTATCATCGAATATATAGTTACATAACACAGATTCTCAACGAGCGACCGCACTATTTACGTTAACCTGAAACAAAAAAAAAAACACAACCACAGTTCCGCATCACCAAGTCGACCTCTACCATCACCGACTAAAAAGCTCAAAAAAACGGGAACGCGGGCACCGAGAACGAAGCGTTAAACGAGTTTCTTGAAAAATCAATTAATCCCGATTATAAACGTAAAACTCTACACACACCTTACCGCCGCGTTGGCGTCGTCATCATCGCCCTAGAACCTAGGCGGGGCCGCTTATACTACATATATAGGTGTGAAGACTCTCACCGTCGCCGCTTTTCTCTCTCTCTCACCACCGCGCACGAAATATCGCTGATTCACGAAAAACGACTCGCTCGTAGCAGCTTTTTTCGCCTCGCCCGCGCGCGAAGATTAACTCGTCAAAGAGATGACGCCCTACTCGTATACATATATATAACACA
This sequence comes from Torymus auratus, assembly GCA_900474315.1. NCBI lineage: Eukaryota > Metazoa > Arthropoda > Insecta > Hymenoptera > Torymidae > Torymus > Torymus auratus. The sequence goes on along the minus strand of UXGD01002647.1, from coordinate 12,747 downwards.
CGCATCTCGCGCGCGCGAGTAATTAGCTGTATAAAGCGAGGGCTGAGAGTTTTTGCGCGGGTTTGACTTTTATTTCGAGCCGCGCGCGTATATAAGGTTTCCAATCAGCCGGGGATTTCACGCCGCGCTGCAGCTCCTGTTTGTATAGAGCTGTGCCGATTAAACGCGTTATACACCTTTGAGGAGGTGATTTAAAGTTTGACGAGGACGATGTGACGTATCGCAAATTCATCCGCAAGGTGCATCTCTCGTGTATATGATGGGATTAGAGTGTATTGGTGATGTGTTGCATGCAATTAGGCTGGTTTACGGATTTTTTTTTAACGCACGGTACCGAGGTAAGTCATGCGCCGCGTCATCCTCATAAATTGCCGATTTGAAATATTAAGTCTTTAAGCGAGCTGTGATGTTGAGTGGTTGGACGATCGCTAGCGATTAGGTGGATGTGTTGGGTTATGAAATTTTTTGGATGTGTAGTTAAAACCTTACTTGTACGATGAAATACGTAACAAATGTGATAAGGATAAATTATGTATTTCTTGGCTAAAGTTTAGCATATATTTGACCGTTTCAAGCGTACAATAACCTTATGCGCATGATGAAAAATCCTTTATCCTTATTATTTCCGACCTCCATATCGCATCATCTTTTTCCATTAAAACAAAACATCCAACCTCACCACGAAAAATCATCTCTACGGTTTTCCCCCGTATATCCCTCCTCCCCTTTTTTTTAATAATCCCGCGGTCGGCCGTATCAATCTATAAACTCTCCTCTCTTTCTCCTCTCTCTCTCCCGTCGTCTTCGTCGTCGACGTCTCGGCTCCCTCCTGAAAAGCGAAGCTCGTTACACGTCGTGACTCGGCGCTTCCCAAGCTCGGCCCTTTCGCGTCTCCTCTCTGTCTCTCTGTGGGTGAGGCTCCCGGGCTCCTCCTTCCGCTTCTTCGCCTCTCTCTCTCTCTTTCGCTCCTCTTTTCTCGATCCCCCCGCGCGTTTGAGCGAATCCGCGCGCGCACCCCACCGAAAGCCGCCGCCAGCTTCTTCGAGGGTTGCGAGAAAGAGAGAATGGAAGGGAAAGGGATATCGGATGGGTAAGAGAGGGTGTGTGTGTGTATGTGTGAGAAGAAGAGGACTGACATTTTGAGATGGAGCGCAGATCACTTATTGTTTAATGGAAAAATTAAAGTATGGTGTTTTGTAGAAAGATTGTGATAAAATTGGCTGATTGGGTACGCGTATTCTTGCCTATTAGATCTTATCAGTATATTATTGTTTATCGATATCATGCAAGTTTCCAAATTCATGCATTGCTTATGAATCTGAACAAATTTTTATGTAACCAACAGTTACGTTTTGTTATTTTTTTAAATTATGAACCGTATATCCAAAAGTCCATTTTATAAATGTTTAGTTTTTCGGGCATATCTCTGTAGTTCTCGAACAACTCGCAATCGTTTAGTTTTTCTTAATAAAAATTTTATATAGAAACTTGCGTATTTGTAGTATAAAAGTAGAACAATACGGGGTTAATAACTCATTATTTCAGATAATTACGTACCATAATTACGTAAAAAAAATAAAGTTAAATTAAAGTTCTTTATCAACTAAAGTTGTTTCTTCCCTCCAACCTTCAAGTAAAAAGTATTCTGTGCCGCCTAAGCTGTAAAAAATCAAACGAACTTCAATATGGTACATTTAAGAACTTTCATTCGACGTTCTCAAAACTTATATCAAAACTCTTGACAAATAAAATAAAAAAAAGTACTTACTCTTATACTCGTCAGTATATCGCATACCTATACTCGCATCACGAAAGTCCACGGCGCGCGAGCAAACCCATCGGTCCGTTAATTGCTGATTTTCCTCGGTTCGCGTCACTTTTTAATTACTACTCTCCGACACATCGGGAATCGAAGCCCTGCATGCATGCATATATATATACGGACACGCGCGAGATCGAAATGCCGCCTAAAAGTCTTTTTTACGCAGCGTCATCCACTTACTCGAGCGGCGATCGCAGTCCTCTCCTCACTCGAGTGAGCCGTACAACAGTCGCCAATAACGATTTCAAAGGAACGCGAATGAGTTGAGAGAGAGAGAGCCGGCCGATTCGGTGCAGTGATCGAGAAAATTTAAAGCTGAATGGTTTGATGGGCTAAGGGAGTAGTTTTAAAGGGTTTCAGGTGTATGTAGAACGTTCTATTTTATTTTACGTACATAATGTGTAGGATGTTTGGGTAGAATTGGAGGATAATAAATTGCATAATGGATAATTACGTTTTCGTTTAGGGTACAAATCTAATTACATTTTTCACGCTGATTTTCAGCAGTTACAATAACATTGCGACACTGTTCGGTCATCGCTATGTTACCGAGGCGGAAAAAGTGTGAGGTCAAGTTGGGAAAAAAGATCTATGTACGTAATTCTGTGCGATAAAGCGTTTTAATCGGATCGAGAGGAATTACGTGATTAGTTTTTTTTAATAAAAGAAATGAACTCGCGAAGATTGTGTATTGCGCAGTGGGTTTTTGAATTATTATAATACAGATCAATTTTATTTTAGAGATGGAGTTGAATATTTTAGTACAGGAAAGTGTCACACTTGTGAGGATTTTGACCAGACTTAAAGATTCAATGTCTGGTATTTATAAATGAAGCCCAGTATCCATAATTCGTTCTAATGGGCCCTTTTTCTGGAGATATAAGCTATCTTAATCTTAAATGTCGATTACTGAATCCATTACTAAAGTCACTTCCATTGACTATGCAAATAATTACTATTAGTTACTTACTCTACAGGTCCATTAACTTTGAAAACATTTATTTTACAAAACGAGCAAAAAATATTATGTAAGTCAGCAGAAAAAGTTTTAATTAAAGTTTTGATTTGCCAAAAAATATTGATTTATTAGCAAGTTAGAGACAATTTAAGAGAGCGTTAGAAAATTATTACAAATTTTCGAGTTTTCCAACTTTTTTTTTGAGACATTTTAAAATATTTTTTTTATACTATTATTTAACTTTGATCTAACAATTGCTACGTCTAATCAACATTTTTTAACGAATCAAAAGCTCTTTTTTGTTAACTTTTTAATCTTTTTTGCTCATTTTGCAAACATAAATATTTCCAAAGTTATAGTTCTATAGAAGTAATATAACTTTTTAAATAAAGTACCTCAATTTCGAGAAAAAGGTCACGTTGGAACGAAGTACCAGTCCTCGGCTTATTATTTAGATTACGAAAAATTGACTCTCAAAGCCTCAACCAAATTCATTTCACAGACGTATCACATTATTTTTATTAGCCAGACTTATATTTTGAATAATTATTATGGTCTAATTAAAAAGTTATTAACAAACTTTAAAAGAATTTCGGAGTATGTTAAAATTTCAAAAACAATTATATACTTTTATCGCAACACTCACGTTTACCATGTTCAGAAAGTTTTTATGGAATTTTCAAAACATACATTAAAGTATTGAACTTATTAAAAGCCAGGCACGTGTTACGAAGATTACTCGACCACGTACCAGTTTCTCAGAAAAATTGGACGCGAATAAAATGACGTTAATCGTCCGCATTCCGCATTACATCGCATAAGTCAAAACAAGAATTAATCGAATCTTAGTCTTGTATTGATCTACAGTCTGATGTAAATGAAAAAAGTAAAATCTTATTCAACTCTTCATAAAATAGTTACTTATGTAATGAAATTCATAAAAACCGAGCAAGAATAATCGCATTAATATAATAGTTTTACTTTTTAATTTTCTCTTATCCAAACGCTCCTTTGTCTAATAAAATGAGAAAATAAATTTTATAACTAAATATAACAAATTTGTCAGAAAATCAAGACATCCAAAAACTTTTAACGCCCTCAAATCCCTCCTCAAAAGGTACACGCCAACCGTTCAAAATCCAGCGTGTAAATGATACAACGACTCGACTCTCGCTCGACGATTACGCTCGCGGCAGCTCCAAAAAAACCATTCCCCGCGCGAATGATTCTCAGAATACCAGAACGCGTGTGTGTGACGAAACGATCTCGCCCGCAGGAATCCATCCGCACCTCTCACCCGACTAATGGACCGGCCAAATTACATTATCGCCGAATCGGCTATATAGCTAGTTTTGTTGATCCTTGGAATAAGTCGCGGGGGCTACGACAGTTACTAATACGCCGCGGAGCGCAGGTATGTCGGGAATGCCAGGTTACGAGCGTTTCGATGAATTAATTAGGGCTAATGATCGTGTAAAAGAGTTGGAGAGAGATTTTTTTATCTCGGGGATGTATATAGCATAGACCGCGATTAATGGCCAAGGTTGCTTGTTTTCGTGTGTTTTAGACGGCGTAAACGTTTTTATCGTGCGCGCGGTGTGTTTGTCGGGTTTCGGGTTTCGAGCGAGGAGCAAATTGAGTAATTTTTCTTGTTGAGGCAACCCGCGTTTATCTGTGTGTGAGATGATTAAGATGTGAGCTTTCTTAACGCACGCCCGTTTTGGCTGTTATGGGTTCGTATAATTATGTCTATCAACGCGGTTTCATTTACATACTATAGGGTGAGTCACTGAAATTTTACCGAGTGTGTGCACAGAGCTATTAATAATTGTAATTGTTCAAAGAATGTACGGAGAATTGTAATGTTTTGTGAATTGTACTGCTGCAGCTATATCGGTTGTAAATAAACCGTCATGAATTACAAAGATATGTTTGAATAATAATTATATATACCTACCCTACCCACCATCGACTTTCCCCATCTCGCCTCGAAAAGCGCCGCTAACGATCCGCAAGACCTCTCGCGTTTCGAATCTTACACACACGGCTCCTCTACACTCTCCCTCTCTCTATCACATACACCTCTGCAGAGAGGGAGGCGAAATACACCTCGACGGTAGCCCGCACATCTCTCGTTCTCTCGCATTAACGGCTCGACGAGCTTGTCAGTTTCCAGGAGTCTGCACTCCTGGGCCAGTGCCGATGACACGAATCTTTGTCTCTCCGTTGGACTCTCTCTCTCTCTCTCCCTCTTTTCCTCCTCGCGCGCGCTGACACGTCCTCTCCACCTCCGCCGTCGCAGCACTTTATCCGAGAGAGCTAGCGAGCACGAGCGCTTTTTACCCATCGACAGGGAAAAAAGACGAGAGAGAGAGAGAGAAGAGGGAGAGAGGAGGGTGAGGGCCGAAATAGAAATGAGGATCGCGCGGGGTGGGGGTGGATAATATGAGGGTGCGGGTTCTAGTGAGGCTCGCGGTGGTTGAAGGTGCGTGATTTATTATGGATGTTTATTGTGGTCGCGGTTCTCGTGTAATTTATCGGATAATGTGTTGATTTTGATAATAATGTAGGGAAAAATACTTTTGTCGGTGGATATAGGGTAAGAAAAGAAATGTGATTTTGATGAATGAATCTATTTTTGCCTTTTTGAAATCGTTGGTATTGTAACTTTTGTATGTAAACTAAAGCTTTTTTCATAGTTTAATTTAGATCATCTTATTAAATTTGTACTTTTTCAAAACCGTATAAGTGAAAACTTTATTTCTATCAAATCTTTGTCATTTCAAATATCTCAAGCTTTATGATAAGTGATCAAAATGACATTTAAAATGTTAAAATTGTTAAACATCATTGAAAACCACGTTCAACTGACAAATATTCTTTAATTACCGAAAATCCAAACAATGGAAAATTTATGTCAAACAACGCACCTTTCACAACCGCAACCCCTCAAACACATTACCTCAAACAATTAACAAACATTCTTATCATTCATTCATAAATTCTTCCTACCAAGCGTCTCGAATTTCCCACAAAAAAAAAACAAAATACAAAAAAAATGCAGATTAGCGTAGCACCGTAGAAACACTCACACAGGGAACTCACCCCGCGCGTCATGGCGTGCGCACAACCAACCACATCCTCCACCTCGTCGTCTCTTCACCCTGCACACGGGCTATATACGTCGCTCGCTCTCGCGCGCGTCGTCGTGCAAAGCGACAGAGACAGAGCGAGAGACAAACACAGAGAGAGAGAGAGGGAACTCGTCGTAGTCGTAGTAGTCGTCGTCGTCGCCACCGCCGTCGTCGTCGTCGTCGGAGCTGTCATAGCCAGAACTTCTCACTCCCGTAAAAATAATTACCCGAGCGCTCGCTCCGAGAGAGAGAGACACGAGCAGAGAGCGGAGATATCCTGGAGCCGAAGGCTATTGTGCCAATCGGCCGGACGGCTCGATAAGCACGAATGCTCGACGCTAATAAAAATTCATTTGTCTCTCTTCCTCTTACTCCCGGGTTCTATGTGTATATATACCTATGTTATACGGGGCAGTTTAAAAGGGCGCACGCGCTCTGCCTTTGCGGGGAAGGATTTTCCTTTAGGCTATTGTCGTTACTTTGCGGGTATAGTATTAAGAAGGTAAATTGCTGGTATTGATGCATTGTGGGTATTACGGACGGTTTGTTTGCTGATCGGTGGAAGTGTCAGGTTAAGAAGGTTTTACGCTCCGTGGTATATACAAATGGCGATTTTTTGTAGGGAAGTTGAGGTGTTCGAAGAATGCGGTGAAAAGACGCTCGATTTGAATCGGAGTTATTGATAAGTCGATAAATGTCGGGGAATGTGAAGCATTCGTTAAGAGAAAGCTTAATTGATTGGGGCTCCACTAATTATGCATTTATTCGCTATTATCGTCCTTCCATAATGAGTTTAATACTATGGGTTCTATAATAAAGCTCATCGATGATATATTTTTTTTTATTGTAGTATAGTCAAATGCAGATTTCTCCACAACCATTTTGTACAACTCATTCTTTAGTATATAAGTCTACAAAAATACTTAATATTACCTCTATAAGTAATTCCACGAGTACGCGTAATATAACTAATTTCAGGGACAAAATGAAATACAACATAAAGCAAATAAATCCTCGACAATACATACCGCCCGCACTCCCACGAGATCGAGCATCATACATTCAATAACCCTCCTTATATATCAAAAATACGCCATCGACAATAAGCCACATCGGTAGTCGCACCTCTACACAAAACCCCATCTGTAATTACCCATTGAACAAATTATCATCCTGATCAGCTCCCCCCTCTATCTCGCGCGAATTTATTATAAAAAGGTATCCGCACGCGCACTCCCGGCAGATTCTCTTCACAAAAAGCGGGCGCGCGGTTCCCTCCCGCGAGATGTACTCTCGCGAGATATCGAATGAGCTCGTACACATATACGTACTAATAATTATTCGGAATTAATCAGAAGGGTTCGCTCTCGTGTCTCGGGAGACACGCGAGATCGATTGTCATCAACGGTACAAAGTAGGCATCAGCCACGGTTTCACGCGCAGAAACATAAGCGCCGTGTGCGCTATCCTGTGGGAATCCTTTTTTTTACTGTGCCTGGAAATTCGTATATAACGAACTAATCGAACACAATTTCCTTCCGGCTTTCTGCGCAATGCTTGAGGATGACAATAAGAGCGTACGCGTGCGGCTTTTGTCGTTAGACTCTTTTCAATACGAAATTCGCTCGTTTTAATTATGACGCGTAGTTTAATGTTGGCATATTGTCGGTGGTGTTTCTTTATCCGTCGTATCTGGAAATCTCGTAGGAATGCTGATTCATCAATTATTATTTTTAATTTTTTAATTGGGGATAATTTTTATATGTTTACACTTCAATTATATGAATTTTATTATATATTGTTAATTACAATGTCTTGCGAAAGATAGTTAATAGCGCTTTTCGTTGTTTGATTTCAGAGCGAGACCACTGCGGGCTAAAGAGAACTCGACGCTGTTCCAGCCAAGAACCACTTATAAAGAAAAGGAAACAATACAATTAAGCTCGTTTTAATAAGTTTGTATGTAGTTCTCGTTTTAAGGATGTATTATAATGTAAGTGTTGAATAAACAAAAAAGATACTTCGTTAAGAGATAACACTTTATTAGCACTTTAAAACCTCTTTTTAATGTAAATACAATGAATTATTATAAATAAAATCTGTAATTAATCATCTACAATGTAGTTGATTATTTATTAAAATTGTCTTGAACGATAGATAAAAGCTCTTCGTTTCTTTCTCAACCTTCATATACACGTAATCCTACTCCTATAAACTGTTTTACTCAGATCAAAGGATATTTTAATTGGTCATTAAAGTAGTTGAATGAGTATTTTAAAAGAAATTGCACAAATAGCTGTTATTTACTGTTGTTATAGACTTTCAAATTTTGTTTGTTTACTTTATTTTTAATTTCATAATTGATTTAACTGTTTCAATTTGATTTAATCTTAATATAGAATATTTTGATAAATTAAAGTTCATCTCACTATATAAATAAAAGAAACTTTGAAATATATGTGAATATTATTTATTTATTTGGCTTTAAAAGAAGCGTATCTAACATCAAACAAAATGTCAGCACTCCAAGAGAACAGAGTTTCTACTATCATCATGGGCAAGATTATTTTCAACATAAGGTACGTACAGAAACATTCAACAACGGATATCGCTTTATGTCTAGTCTAACCCACATCAATAAATACGATGACATTTACAAAACCACAATCGTAAATATATGGAACCGTCCAAATAAATACACACTCCGACTTCACCGTACCCAGTTCCCCCATAACCACTTAATTTCCCCTTTTAGCAGCACCACTTAAAAATCCACACATAACCAAAAGCCGATCCCATGTATCACACGTACAAAGCCAGCACCTCCGGGCCCCCACTCCCGCGATAACCATCTCCTTATATAATATACACCCTCCCTTCCCTCACTCGTCGCGTTATACACTCGGCTCAGAAGAAACTATATCTTAGCTCTAATTAGTGCAAGGCGGAACGCGCTCGCGTATAATTCAATCCGCGCGCGAGCGCGCGACATTTGCCCTAAACCGTTACTAATTAGAGGAGTCTCTCTCTCTCACTCACTCCCTTGCGCAGCAACTGTATATAGCAGCCGGGGAAGTTTGTTAATTAAGTGGCGCTCGTATAAGAGATCGCGCATGACCTGCGAGGCACTTTGTCAGCGCAAGAGCGAGTAGTAATCCAACGACGTTTTAATGACGAACTCTCGCACTCTCGCACACATCAAAGTTGCGCACTTGCTGCCGCGCTTTGGCGCGCGGTAAGCTCTTGCACGAGAGAGAGGAGACCCAGGACCTTCTGAGGTTCGAGCGTGCTATATAGATATATAGGTGAGCATGAAGCCGCGTTTGATATATACTGTGCGCGCGTTATAATATACTTTGCGACGTCGCGCTTTCAGGCTCTGTGTGTGTGCCGCGCTCTGGTTTTGTTGTATATTATAGGAGCGAAAATGCGTTTTTATATTATGTACATGCGTGTGATGTGCAATGCGACAAACGCCTGGTAAAAAGAGAGAGAGAGAGGGGCCTTTGATTATGGGGTAATGATGAAATTGAGGTTCAGGAGAAATAGTGAGCGGGGTGTAAGTTGTGTGTTGCGGAAAGGGTATTTGCGCGAGTTAATTATTTGGCTTTGAGTTTCGCTTTTTTGGGGCAGAAAATAGTTGAAAAAGTTTCAGTTTAATAAAGTTCAGATGTGAATGATAATTGGGGGTTTTGAATGTGCTGAATTGTTGCTTTTGTGGATAAAAAAGAAAAAGAAAAGGTGTTCTTACTGAGAAAAGTTTGTATTCAACGCTTATTAACGAAATTAAATTGATATTGTGATTTCAAACGAATTAGCGTCATGAAAAATGTGAACTTTATTACTTTTTTGTATATTTCACCTGTTTTCTAAGTTCCAAGATTTTTCTTTAATTCATGTATACATTCATATAAAACATAATAATATTTATAGTAGGTATGTGATCGTTACTCTTGTCATATTGTGTTAAGACTATTATAATTATCAACGTTACATATTTCTGTAATAACGCTAAAAACACTTTTGTATAACCTAAGAAAGTGATAATTATTATTTTGTAAATCTCGTTTTTCAAGAGAAAGTTCTCATATTACATTTTCAAGTTGAAAACCATAAATAAAGTCAAAATCCTCTAAAAAAATGTCTCCGTATCTATTGAGATTTCATACTCCATTCCAAAATGACTAACCCATTTAAAACCTTTATTACACATTAATCGCAAGTCCTCAACCATCTCTCAACCACCTCTCACCACATCCCACCTCTACCCTCAACAATCCACCTCTGATCACTCGATTTATCAATAATCACGCGTAATCAACTTCCGCCGTCAGCCAATCATCGAACCGCGCGGTCCTCAAATCGCCCGCCGATTATTTCGAATCTATCATACTACCACGTACACATATACATCTACACATACACACACAGATCGAGCGCATACCGGAGTCGAGCGCTGACGCAGCGCGCTGGCGCGTGTAGAAAAAAAAATTGGAGCAGGGTCCATTTTCCTCCCTTCCTCCTCCCCACTCCCCCTCCACCTTCGAGAGGGCAGTTTTCGTGTGTGGGTGGACGCGTCACCGTGGAGACGGGCGGGAATCCTCGATAGGCCTGTGCGAGGGTGAGAGAGGAGCTATACTACGCTGAGACAGACCAGCGGGTGAATATACGGTGGTGCGAGAGCTTGAGGATTGTTTTACGAGTTGTTTGCTGGCTTTTCAGAGCGTTGTATTTTAGTGTCGTTTCTGTGTGTAGTTGATTTATTTTGATTTTAGGTGCGAGCTGGTGGTTTATTCATTGTAAACGTTATTTCGTTCGTATAAAAGGTGATAATTTTATGTTAATAACGTTTTAGATGTGTAAAATGGCTCGATGAGGTCAATGCTCAGTACAGTAGTTATAAAAACTATTCGTAGTCAATTAATCTCGTTGTTATGATGCGGTATTCCGAAAGTTGAGCTTTCGTTAATTACTATTTAGTGTTCTAATAGTGTAAAAGCTTCTAATTAGTGTAAAAACAAAAGTTACTTGCAATATAATTGTGACTTTAATCGTCACGAATTATTCGTTAAAATAGCATTGATAATATTCAACTTACAAAATTTCTTTATACTGTTATCGAAACTAAGTAACTATAATTCCAAACATAGATTTCAACCTCTTTCTCTCCTCGTAACCTCAACATTTACAATATGTACATTACTATAAAAAACAAAAAAACTCAGCGAATAAATAATATTCCACGACAAACGGAGCGCAAAGTGCGCAACAAAACCAGAAATAAAATTACGAGAGCGAAAGATATCAAGAAAAACGAGAGGAAATTAGAGGAACTCTTTCTCTCTTTTCCTCCCGCTCGAGAAACTGCGACAGCAGCAGCAACGAGACCGCGCAGACTCGCGCCGTATAGAGTAGGAAAACCCGAGGGAAGCTCGCTCACTCTCTCTCTCTCTCCCTCGCCTGATTGGCGGCCGCGGACTATCGACCAACCAGCGCGCGCTCGCCTTTGTTTTAGCCCACCCCCGCCCACTCGTGCGCGCGCGCCGGAACCTAACCTCAAACCTCTCCTCCACCTCCTCTCTCTCCCGTCTCGCCGCCGCATGACAGCCGGGGGAGGATTTCTCGAGGCTGCCTCTCTCGCTCGCTTTTTTTTTCGCCCACCCGCGCGCGCTCATCCGACGCTTTTTTTACCGTCGGTTGAGTAGGGAAAAAAGACAGCGGTTATGACGGCGAGTGAATTTTTCGACGAGGAGGGAGAGAGTGACGTTGCTGCCTCTCAATGCGCTGCTCCGCGCGGAGGGATGAACTTTTTGTTTATGGTAAGTTGGGCGGAGAGGAGGAGAAGCGTGCGCGCGTTTCGATGAGCCAAAAGCGCGAGCGGAGATGCTGCTGCTGCTGCTGTGCTGGATTTTCCGAAGGGCGCGTGGCATGAGATGGAGTATATGTATAGGGGGTTGGGGTGGGGTATTTTTTGGGGAATTCGGGGATGGTGAGTGAGTCCAAAGAGTTTTTGCATTGTTGAGGTAACAGTAGAGTGTGATAACGCGTGTTTTGTGGAATTTAAATAGACTTGCTATTTTAAGGGGATACTATATAGTTGGTCGAATGTCAATTTGTATAAGTGAAAATCATATATTTCAAAATATATAATTTAATATTTTTTAAACTGAAGATAACCCTATAAGTAATTGAAATAATTAAAATTATCTCGTAATTGTTGTGTCTGACCGAATCAGTGACTTTTCTACTAGCTTAATATTTTGTCTTCTTAGGATATCCTCGTCGTGTCTTTAAATTAGGGCTGCACGAGAGCGAGATAATATACAATATTTCTGTAATTATTGTCTCGCTCTTGGAAATTCTTGAAAATTTCTCTCTTGTCTTAGTCTTTTTAATCAATATGAAAAGTATTATTGTCTTGTCTTGAAATTCTTGACATTGATTGTTTAAAAAAATAGAGGTCCACGTAGAAGAGGAAGGTACGCAGACGTAAAATTATAGTAAGTTTTTTAAATAATTGACTTGTTCACTGTCGCACGTCTGCGTAGCTTCCTTTTTTTGCGAGGACCTCGCACCACCGGATATTTCGGTTTCAGACCTTTTTAAATGTCCTTAAATTTAAGAAACTTTCAAGTTACAAATGATACTGAATTTTCAGAATAATGTAACGGAATGTAATTTAATATACAAATACTTTAAGTTTATACCAAAATATTGAAATTTCAAATATAATAGCAGTTTAAGGGTTTTGAATTTAAATCGAATACGGATAACAGAAAACGAATTAATATACAAGTATATGACAGTTTTTAGTAAAATTATAATAAACATTT
>UXGD01002646.1:0-24759 GCA_900474315.1 Torymus auratus | reverse complement strand
ATATATATATATATATATATACGTGCACACCTAGTAGATAACATGTCCCGTGCCCCTGCAGTCCGCGTATAATATAACGCTGTAAAGGCAAGTGGCGCGCTGTAAGCAGATGCGCGCAGGGCGCACAATATGAGTACACGTGCGGCGGCTCGTATCTATGAGCGGAGGCGACCGTAAATCTCCGCGTGTATATATATATATACACACACACACACACACACACACACACGCAGTGCGGGACGTGTGCAAGCAAGGTACGGTTATTTGGCAGATAAAACAGAGGGTGCATCGCTGTCTTCCCGGTAACCAAGGAAGTCGCCAAGTATACGGGGGTGTTGAGAATTTCGGTTGCAAAATGATAAAGGCGGCGAGCACTAGATGGTGAGCTTTAGAGCACAAGATAAAACGTTGTGCCATAACCAGGTTTTTTTTTTTTTTTTTAGAAACATGATATTTATTTAGTTTCAGAAAAAATATTTATGATATCGGAAAATACGAAAATTGAGGAGAATCCCAGACCAATGAATGTTTGAATAGTACATTCGTGATCGAAAAGGCGGAGAGTTTATATTTATTCGGTTGTATTGGTTTTGTCGTATTTGCATTGAAATTGTTATCTAGGAAAATGTTACGGAATATACCATTTATATTTGCGAAGCAAATAGCAGTTCAAATAACGGTCAAAATTATACGTTTATTAAGAAATTATAGATGAAATGCTAATAGTATATTTATAGAAAAAATGTAGATCAATATTAGTTTCTAAGATAATAATTAAAAATTGTTGAATAAAATAAGTTAAATAAATTATTTATACATTTCTTAAGTATCCTATAAGTATTTGAACCTGCTTCCGAAATTATTTTCTAACGGAAGAAAGATTATATGGATGTAAGAAGATAAAATTTATGGAAAAAGTTTTTATATACTCAAATATATGTTGTATGTTTATGTGTGTCTTATTCATTTTCTTTTAAGTATATAATATTGCATCATGATCTCCTTATCTAACATTATAAAAAATTACTCAATGCTGTAGTATTTGATCTAAGGAAGCTATAGTGATGAGCCCGGAATTTTTTTCCCATTGTAGGAGATGAGGTTGCAAATATTATTTATTAATCTATCCATATATGTTGATATACACTGCACAATGATGATACTATGTGCAAAAAATAAAAATGTGCAAAATAAATTAAACTTATATCAATGTTTTTGAAATGTTGAGTTTACTGTACATAAAGCATTACATTTAGTTTAAATTCAATGTCTCTATAGTTATATTAAATAAAGGGAAGATTATATTATTTTGCAAGTTGATTAACCTTAAAAAAAAATATAGTTTGTAAGTTTTTTTTATAATATACCTTAATACGAAATAAAAAAATCTTTTTTTTTTTAATAATTTAGGTTTATACTTTCAAAAAAAGCGGAATATTCTTCTTTTTATTTTAAAACTAATGAACAAAAAAATCACCATGAAAGCCTCCATAAAACTTTTTTTAAAAGTGAAAGATTTTTTGTTTTCTTTTTTTAAGAATTTTGAATATATTTTGAAATAAATTAATGTATAATTGATGTAAAATATTTGTATCTTTCTTATAATAGTTTGCTCCCTTCGCTACATTCATTTCATATGTTTGTAGGTAAAAAGAGATATGTACAAAAATATATGTACATAAATAGATTCTAAGAATAATGTTCCAGCTTAAATGAAATTAATTAATCCTTAAGTATTCATTTGCGTGTATCGCTAATAACGTTATCACACAAACCTTGATGTGAAATACTTTTTTTACAATATCTACGATATGTTTATGCTAATATGCACGAAATTTCGCATGCCAGTGAACGCTATAGATTAAGCACGCTGTCTGTATTTATATGGCCTTAAAAAATATATATGTCTACTAATCAACAGCTGGCCACGATGTTACATATATCGATTTTTCAAAAGGTGCTCACTTCATCAGCAAATAGATCGTACATCGCTCTAATGACATCTGACACGAGATCATATTTTCCTTTCGGCTCTTCTACATGTATCTATACCGACGTATTCTTTGAAACGATCTTGTAGACGCGCACGTGTTAGACTGCGCGCGTGGGTAATTCACTATTGGATAGCAGCACGCGCGCGCGCATCGAACTTCCATCTCCTCACGCGCTTTATCGTCGGGGAGGGAAAAATTATTTCGGCCGCGAAGATCGATGCCTGCACGTGCGTTAGTATACCAGCGGTAAACTTATACAACCCACAATGGTTTTCACTGTGCCGAGAGCCGTGCTATATATAAGTAAAGGGCGCGCCCACTTGACGCTCAATCGCGGCTGCCGAGTTTCTCTGCGAGTTCGCATCCCCTTTGCTGTTTTTCACTTTCGTGCCTAAATGAAAAATCGACGATATGGGTCAAATTGGAAATTCGATGGCTTAGAATCGCAAATATAATCTGCATGCAAACGATTGCTTCGTTCGTGGAATTTATGAAAAAAAGGAAGGAAGGAAAGTGCTGCACGAGTTACTTCGAAAATAAGCGCGATGTATAATTTTCTGGTACCATTAAAAAGCAGCAGCGAAGTCGTTTCCTGAGAGACGTTAATTTATTCAGAATCTACTGTAATAAAATATCGTCTAATAGTCGGAATTGCGGTAGAGTACCTCTCCGCAAGTTGGCGAGATCTTGAAAGAAAGTTTTTATGGCAATTCCCAATATTTTTTCGTACATATTAATCTCGTCGAAATGATAAATCAGAAATTAAATTTTTCCTTAACCTTTAGACTGCTGGGATTTGAAAGGGTTCAATCCCTTTAGAAAATGCCTAAAACCTTATCACTTTATCTTATATAATAAAGTTCCGATCATAGGTAGAGTCTATATTTAGACATTCCGGTATAGCCTAAAGGCTAATGTATATATAACCGATTTGATGTATATAAAATCAACTGATATGTAAAACAACATCTCTAATGAAAAACATTTTCCTATACTCTCATTATCATATATATACTGATTGCAATGTTCAAGCTTACATTTTTGCACAATGCTGTTATAACTACACACCTAAAATTCAGTTTGTATCTTAGAATTTCTGCGAACCCTCAGCGATCATTCGAAAAAATTACATCTACCCGCGTAGAAACAAAAACTGTGGATCACGGGGACTCCACACAGCACGCTTTATGCACGTATATTCAGATGCAATATACAGATGTTATTATACCCCGAGCTGCATCTGCGTATACAAACACCCAATTATATGCACCGACAAATATTTTCTTCCGAGAAGTTATCGGCCAAACATCGCTTCGAACTCTCAAATAATTCACCGGCTGCCCATATACGCGCACTGCATCGCCCGTCGCGTTTACGAATCGTCCCCATGAAAAATTCAGTGCGCGCGAATCCCGAGAAAAGCACCACATCTATATAATACATATACATTCTGCGGGCAGAGGCTCCACATCCATGCGAAATGTTATGTCGGAGGTGCATAAATCCGTGCTCGAGCGTGCGTACATGGCATATACGTCCCGCTTACGAATAATCTCGCAGCCCGCGGGAGATGAGCAATCGGTCTGCGATTTCTCGTCCGAAGAAACGCGCGTTTAATCAGTCATCCATCATACCGCCTGCGGCACTCTGTATGCATATAATACGCATCCGTGTTGATGCTCCCTCTCTCTATCTCTCGCTCTTTGCGTTCGTGAGCGACTATGAATAGTCCTTATAGCGGCTCTATTTCGAATGCTCCAGTTCTGCCGTGTATATTATCGTGGCCCGGCCGCGTCGTCGACCCCGTTGCACGTCGGCCGGTTCGCTTGAAATGCTGCAACTGCATAGGTATGTGCCCTCGCGATGTATACCGTCGACCGGCACACACGCGGCTACTCTCGGATATGCCGCGTCGCGCGTGCCGCCCAGATAGTACACAGTGCGTATATATAGGCGTGCGGACGATATCGCGGCCGCAGCCAACAGCAGCATCACATGGAGCCTGTCATCGCGAGGAAAGGTGTATGGGGCATCGCCGTGACGTCTCGTATGTACTATATATGTACCTATAGGAGGCTATGCGGGAAAGAGCTTTTTTCCGGGGCGATGCCGCTCTGTCAGTCCGATGATCGCGTGTATCGCTGGGATACGTGCTTATATGCGGCGGGAGGAGCAAATAATTAAACGTCAATTTTTTTCGGAGGGAAGGGAAGTGATGGAAGGGACTTTCGCATCGGGAGAGAAAATATGAAAGACGGCGACGGTAGTAAAGGATGAGGTGATAGCGAATTCGTGTGCGTGTTTCCTCATTTTTATTCTTATGGGAAAACGTTATTGTAACGTTATTTATTTATTTGATGTACTTTGATAAAAGTTTGGTTGTATATATGAAATTTGGAAAAAGTAAATGGTTCTCTAAATTTTTTCTCGACTTTTACAACAGTTTATATCTATGTAAAATTATTTTGAACAATCTTTAAACGAATACGAAATTGTATATAAAATAAATACAATCGAAAATAACCGTATTTGTTTGCGGTATTTATTTATTGTAAAATATTGCACATGACCAACAAACGAACATTCGATGAAAAGTTTCGCATAAAGCTGTTCTGGTCGAGGGTAAATAATAAATTAATAAAAAATAATATATTAATTTCAACCTCACTAATAAATGAAAAAGTGAATTAAACGAGGATGAAAATCGTTTCTGGTTTTTATTTAAAAGAGAGTTACTATTATATTATATTATTTTTGGACTTTTCAGTGATTTTTAAAAAACTTTTATAACCGTTCCATTTTATTTGCATTTGAAAATTTAAAGAATCAATACAAGCTGCTTTGTGTAATTTCCTCTTTAATTCATTTGATAATAACAAAGTCAGAAACTAATTTTTTTTAGTTTGCCAAACTATCAAGTAAATATAATAGAACCGCGCAAGAAGGGTTTTCTTTTCGCAGTCTCCATCAGCTCTATTACTTTTCCCCATCTATATAGGTACACACATGCATAGAAAAAATGTGCAGCCCCGAGGAATAGCCAAGACATCCACTTAGTTCTCCCTCAACGTTGTCTCAAATCCTCCTGGCTCTTCCTTTCTCTCTCTCTCCCTCACTCTCGTTCCATTCCTCGCCGATACCCGACCAGATAAAACGCCGCCGTCGTCGTCGGCGACGGCGACTGCCTCTGAAAAAAAGGAGAAAAATAGCGCGAGCACGCGAAGAGCCCTGCCGTTACGATAACGAATTTGAGAGCGTTAGCCGCGTCTGCGAAGGTACGTCGACCCTCAGGGCAAGTTATGCCGAGTCGTGTATAATATCGCGTACGGGGGCGCGAATCAGCAAAAAAAGCGCGTGCAACGCGTTGTCGCATCCGTGCACGGTGTGCCACACTTATAGTTTTCCTCGATCGATCGGCGACAGGGAGGAGAGAAAGACACGCGCGTCCACAGGAGAAATCGTCGCGATTTGTCGCACGCGCAGATCGCCGACGTTTGGTATTATTACACGCGGAGGAGGAGCAGAGAGAGAGAGAGAGAGAGGGAGAGATTAGGCAAGAGGAGAGTCGTCAAGAAGAGCTTCGGGAGGTAGAGAGAGGCTCGATCCCGACGGCTTTTTACGGTATTTTGGTTTTTCCATGGGATTTACTCGATGAAGCGTCATTCAGCCGTACGTTAAAGCCGAACTGCTATTCAGTAGCGTTGTTGCTTAACTTGGTATAGCTGCTTTGAATGTATATCTAGGACTTTTGTTGGTAAAAAATTTTGTAGACATCATAAAAATATGAACTGTCTGGATCAACGTTAACACAAGTTTTCTATAAGTAATGTATTTTAAATTCCGAACGTTCACAATGAACGAAATATTAAGTTAAAGTTTCTAATTTTGGTTAGAATTCGTCGTAGTGGCTTTAATGGCGATTGTAAGAGTGAGAAGTAAAGAAATAAGTAGCCAAATTCAGCTAAATTTGAAAATGGCAAAAATTTTTTGTTCACTATATGAACATTCGAAATTTCAAGCACCTCATAAGTAGAGCTACTCCTATTTTGTCAGACATTCTTTCACTGGTAAACAGTCTTTGTTAATTTAAATTAGTCTTTTTATATCAACTTCTTTCTATTATTCCTTTTGTAATTTGCGTTGAATAATAATTAATCAACATTCATTCATTTTTATACGTTTGATAACTTAAATTAACTTTCAATCCTATCTTGAAACAAATGGTACGCAGTAACGTAGTTCGATTAACACGTCCCCTTGCATGGCCAAAATCACGCGGCCATAAATGCGCTTGACGTTGATAACGATTATAGCCGTTACAAAAAATGATGCTACATTCGCATCTGAGGGTATTTCCCGGCCGCAAACAACACCATACGTTTCCTCCTTTTTCCTTATAATCTTATTCATGAACGCAGTGGATATTCGTTCCTGTCTTAATTTACTCGACGCCTCAGATCTCCCGCGAATGTGTTTGTCCACGCGAGGAAACGTGGAGGCGCTGGTACAAAAAAGAGCGGGCAAGCAAGAGAGACGACGATAATGCTCGCCGGTGCGTGGAAGGGTCGCCTTCGGCGGGCTTCGCTTCCTCCTCGCGACGCGCGACGGCGAAGACCAGTTGATAAATGACGGCCGGCGTATCGCGACGACCTGAAAGTATCCGAGATCTGTCTCTAAGTGTCTATATACGAGAGCGAGTGAGAGAGAAGAGACGAAGAGGATTCAGCGGCTCACCGGTTTCCTTCACCTTCTCCTCCCCTCTTATTTTCCCACGCGTATCGCTCGCACATTGCCGTATTCCTTTCTCTTGATAATTTTGGCCAGATGTCGGACATTGTCTTAGCAGAGAGGGAGAGATATGTATAAGGTATATACAAAGATTACGGAGCCAGAAGTATCAGGGGCGTTTAGTCGTAGATTCTTTTTTTCCTCTTTTCGGGGACAGTTTGTTACAGATTAGTTTGAACTATTAATTTCTTCTTCTTTCTTATAAATAAAGAGTAATTTAGCTAACAAAAAGCGAATAGAGCATTTCTTGGAAATTATTAGAATATTCTCTACATTAGATATAGCGATTTGTATACTGTAGGATTGAATGCATTGTAATTTGAATAAGACATAAGAAATTGACATCCGTTTATGATTTTATGTGTATCAAATCTTTTGTAAAGATAAATGCGTTGGTTGCATATACTCTTGAATGTGTAACTAATGCTCATTTCGATTAGTTTCAGGGTAGAGTCGCAGTAAAGAAATTGTCATGTAATTACTCAATGCGAAGTAAAATATAATTGTTTATAAATAGTAGATTATACACCTTGAGAGTAAAGTAGGGTAAGTACACCCGTGAGGGATTTGCCCGAGCGAAGCGAGGGCAGCAACTCGCAGGCGTTTATATAGCCCTCATTGCTCCCGAAGACACTATACAATTTCTTCGGATGCCCGGCGGAAAGTTATTTGTGCTTATTGATGTTTGAGTGTAATTCATAATATCAAATTTACCACGTTCTGACTTATGTGAGTAGATGTGAATGAAATTGCGCATGCGTGAATGAACGCGAGAGCGTCTATAGTTCTGATACTGAAGTGCGTAGTGTTTCCGCGCTAATTGTGTGTCTGACCGAGATGGTGTGTGGTCCGCTCCGAGAGAGAGATAAGCGACGCGTGCTTTACCCACGTTTTCTGATTCTTGTAAAACGCAGTATGTAAGTTAGTACGAAGACTGAATAAAGTGATTGCCGTTTAATTTGGTTTGTCCCGAGTGTCGCATTTCCTTTATCATTTTTCCAATTGCCTCCAAAAGTGCTTAATCCCTAATTTCATGATCGAAAACGTCACATACCCTGGTAGAAAACCCATTGCACTTCTGACGCAATTCTGCTGCATGCGCCCGGAATTTCAGAGAAATAATAGTAGACCATGCGTGGTCTGCTTCCGACTTTTATTATATTTCTGTATATTATGCTATGCAGCGAGAAAAACTGAATATTTATAGATTTTCGGCCATTTTGTAGTGTTTCAGCAGCCATTTTGGTATTATGATAATGTATCTTATATTTTAATTCAACATTTTTCGGATAAAAAATGTTTTTCATCCATAAAAACTGAAAATTAGATGATAAAAGCTAATCTAGTTCAATTGTAACAGAGAAAAACAATAAATGGAAAATTACAAATTTTTTGAATTTCAGCCGCCATTTTGGATCCGCCATTGCTAAAAAACAAAAATCCCACCCCATAGTCTTAAGGAGCAACTAAAAATTGCACGATTTATGTATTTTAGAGCTCAACCAGAACACTATTTGATAAAGAAAATCTACTTTGAAAAAAATTTGTACCTGAAAATTCATGACCTTTTTTAAAAAAACACAAAAAATTTATTGTTTATAGTAGTTTTTTGTAATTTTTAAGCACGACAATCGAAAGAGCGACCTCGAGAATGGTAGGAAAGATATGTTACGATAAAAAATTTGAACATTTTCTATTAATTCTACACAACCAAACTTTTTATAAAAAACTTTGCAATTCAGGCGTTAAAGGGTTAATATGCTCCATGAATTCATCGTACAGATTTGTGCTGTTCTAGTTTCTTTCTCATGTGAGAATTTAATTTTATAAGGTTTATCATTCGAAGCAAAGTTCGGCTGATTAAAGTTCTTTCCATGATTTTCTTGAGGTTTATGCTGAATAAAATTTTTCAAGAAGGAAAGATGATCATACATATTTATTTTTTTTATTTTTTTTTTAGAGCTTTATGTTTGTTTTAACTTTGCATCAATCTTTCCGTAAGTCGATCAGCTAAAAAAATAAAAAAGAAAATTATGAATAAGTGAGTATTTAATGTGATATTATGTATTAATGTTGTCGTAATTGTCACGAAAAAATGTCTCACTACTGAATGGTGCATTTAAACGATTCTTTCTATTAGCATAGTTACAAAATACACCTTTTATCGAGAATTGCCATAACTTGGTCAGTAAAACGATGAAAAAAAAAATTGAGGCACACCTCTGCTATAAGTTTTTTCTAGTTCTATATACCCCACAATATATGGCGAAGCTTTGGAACTGAAGAAAACGACCTTGTGACATCCTTTTAGGAAAAAATCCATTGTTTCTTATGGGAATTTAACATGAGAAAAATGGACGAAAAGTAGTCAATGGTGATTAACCAATAGCAAGCTATTGAAGTGACCAACAAATATTCCACAAAAAAGCAATTGAAGTAGAAGAAAAGAGCTTCAATTTGGTATGAGAATCGTTAAAATTGGTAAATATGGCGCAAAGTTTGGTGCATTCGAAAAGGCATAAAAAAGGTCGGCGCTGCCGATTCTAGCGATTTGTGCATTTTTATGCCTTTTCGACGTTTAACTTCAAACCCGTGTAACTTTTAAAGGAATCAACATTTTTTAATTTAAAAAATAGGAATTAAAGCCATTTTTTTTTAGTTTTAATTTCTTTTCCGAAACTTTCAGTAGATTGTTTCTGGGCTAAATGGCTGAGGTTTGAAGAGAGGGGCTTCTTTTGCCAATTTCTTAAAAAGTAAGAAGTTATTCTAGAAAAAGTATACCATTCGATGGACCCTGTTCAACCACGAATTTCTCTTATATATACTATAAAAAAACGAGAAAAATCAGGTTTGGTAGGTGTGCTCGGGAAAAATTTTTCAAAACCTATTTTCAGGTTTCGTCGCAAATTTCGGAAGAATTGCACATATTTTAAAGAGCATTAGTGATAATTAGAACCGTATAACTAAGACGTACGTTTCAGAGTTAAAGCGATTCATATACCACCGAGAGCCCTACAAAATTAATAATATAATAATATTGAAATATTAATTCAATTGTATTTTTCAGGAGAATGGAGAACGACACCAAACGAGCAGGCACGGGCACTATCAGGCCGCCAACGCCTCGAGGCACGAAAAGGCCCCGGTCCATGATGGAGCAACGACTCATGTCGCAGACCGAGGGTGAAGTAAGACCATCGACAGTGGACATCTCGCTCGTCTCAGTAAAGACTGAGCGCTCGACCATCAGCCATAACTGGCATATGATATGTCTGGAAGTGGAGGGAGAAGAGAGAGATCAGCTAGAGCAAGAACTGCAGGAAATAGATGATAGAGAGAGAGCTGCTTGAAATCGAGCAGAGGGAGAGAGACGCCGACATTATGAAAGAGAAAGCGGCATCCGCCTCTCTGCGTCGCCTCGAGAGAAGAGCCGCCACCGGTACCGTCGCCGACACATTTGATGAGAGAGACGTCAAGGAGGTGAACAGTGGTGCCATCGCAAAGCCAAGTGTCTTCGCTGAAAAGATGCTCGACGATATTTCTGATGAGCCGGGGTTTGAGCAGGTAAGGTTGGTGACATTTCTCTCCGCCCCCGACTTCATGCGGCTTGCTGCTGAGATGGAGAGACGAGCGGGCTTAGCAACAGGAGCTATTCCAAGCCACCTGGACATCTGCACACCAATGCCGAAGAACGTGATAGCTGAAATGATAAAATGCGAGAAAATACCAGCGCCGCTCGAACCTAGAACTGCCTTGGAAGCAATCCAGCAGGAGGAGAAAGAACTGAAAGCCTACCTCCTGGAAGCCAGCTCGCCTGTACCGCTGCCGCACAATAATGACGACGGTCGGAACAGCGTCCGAGAGGAACCAAGAGCCATGCGCATGCCGCCTATAGGGCAGGAGAATGTTCGCCGCACCCCCTCGCCACAGCCACGCTCGCGCATATCAAAAAGCAGAAGACGCCGACTGAGAAGGCAAAATCTGAATCGTCGACTAACGGTTCATGATTTTGAGCCGAGCAGGGCTTCGTCATCAGAACGACCTGGATATCCGTACAGGCTCCGGGGCTCGCAGGTTGAAGAACGACGACGTGAGGTAGTGGCAAGAGCTCTGATTGAGAACGAGCGACGCGAAGGCGCAGTGAAGTCGCATGAACGGAGAGGAGAGGAGCACCGAGCCCGACAGCACCCAGTGAAAAGGAGTGGCATCGTGTTCGGCGATCTGGCGCCGATACCCACAGACCCTCCGCTGTTCGCCTGCTTCAGATGTTGGAAGCGGGGTCATCGAATGACCACCTGCCCCAATCCTGATGCAGATATATTCTGCTACAACTGCGGACGGCGAGGAGTGGATGTTTTGGTGTGTTCGAGGTGTTCGACGGTACACCGATAATATGTGATGCGCACTTTTGCACATCAAAGAAATTGAGAAACGTCTTGACCGAGAGAATGCCGCGAACAAGGCGCTCGCCACGATGAGGAGCGCCGCCGCGAGGCAGTTTCAACAGCCGTCGGAGGCATGCAACTGTATCCGCACATGCAGCCAGAGCCACAGCAGCATGCGCAGTGTCGAGCGCCAACACTGGATATGACTGCGACTTGTAGAGGGGACGCAAGGATGCAGGACACTACCCGGGAAGCCGTGCTGGGCGCGGTATTAGGCAAGCGAAACCAGCGGCATTAGGCGTTGCCGTTGTTAGGATTAATTTAGAGTAGTGGTGAGGATTTTATAACATGTAGAGTAGTAGTGGCGCCAAGAGAACGCACATGCCCCCTTCTTCTGTGGGAAGATAGTGGCCGTGCTAATTATAGTTGTAAATATTGTATATAGAGATGCCGAGCGAGCAGGTGTCGAGTATGTGTGTGTGTATTTATCCTTGGCGTGTAAATTATGACGAGGACAGTGGTGGTCCTCTTTCCCAGCGGGGAAAGAGTAGCGGAATTATGATCGATCGGCCCTCATTTCCCCTCAAGAAATGTTGTGGCCTAGGGAGAGGGTATTGCGA
The DNA here is from genome assembly GCA_900474315.1 of Torymus auratus. NCBI lineage: Eukaryota > Metazoa > Arthropoda > Insecta > Hymenoptera > Torymidae > Torymus > Torymus auratus. Next base: position 12,972 of record UXGD01002646.1, on the reverse strand, counting down.
AGCTGCAAAAGCATCTCAACGATCCGAAATCATCGCGTATCTATTACATAGCTATCGGGGGGTGCGAGCGAGCGCCACTGTAGCGTCAGAAGAAGCATGTTCGAGGCCCGCACGCCTTTTCGAATGAACACGGCGCCGCGCCCGGTTGAGAGTGAGCTAGACGGGGCCAGCGCCAGATGGTAGAGTGTACGCGGCCAGCCACCACTCTTCGGGAACGACGAGAGTTTCGGATAGTGGTGGACAGTCTACCATCGGGAGAAAGTCTCGCGCGTAGAGAGAGAGAGAGAGAGAGAGAGAGAGAGAGAGAGAGAGAGAGAGAGAGAGAGAGAGAGCGTGTGTGTGTCTCCTAGCCGGGAGAGAGGAAAAAGAGTCACCAGGAGAGCCCGAGCGGCATCGGCACCGCGTCGAAGGCCTCCGAGGTGGGTTTCGGTAAGCGAGCGAGCGAATTTTGTAGCCGCGGTCCCGTGACGGCTCGTGCGTAAGATCCCCATTCTACAAAGAGAATTAGAGTCTGAGCCGGAGAGACGTTGATCGACATTGAGTGCGTTTGCGATTTGCATGGCACCCGTTTGTTGTATAAATTTGGCGATCACGATTTGTAGAGCAGATAGACCGTTTGTTGGACGCGGCAACCGTGACTCGCGAATTTTGTAATTTGCGAAGTACCGTTTCACAATTTTGTATCTAATACAATCGTCTTAGATTGATCGATCTAGTGTTTCAATGCAAACCTTAAAAACGCAATTTCTCAAAAACTTGTAAAATGTACTCATTGGAAAATGGAAGTAATTTTAGCGAGAACCCATAGATATAACAACTAAAAAACTGCCAGAAAGAATATGTTACGTATAAATACAGCATCAGCATTTAACAAAAATATAAATGATTTATTTTCAATCTGCAAAAATTTAGTAATTTATATAGTTAATGGCATTCTACACTTTACATAACGCATTATACATCATGCAGTTTACAATATAATCTTGCAAATTAACAAATATTGAGAAATAAAACAGCATTCCACGTGTTAATGTTTTTAAATTCAATTGTGCTTTGCACCTTCCAAGTATATCTACGCAGGTACACGCTATCTATGTTAAAAATTCATTTAATTCTCTTTGAATGATTATAACTGAAATTTTACCAAATATTTTATAAATAACAAAAAATGTGGTGTAACATATGCAATGTATTCGTCATTCCTTTAAATAAAATAAATATAAAATATCCTTCAGATACATTTTGTTTAACTTTTATAATATATAATCTCCATATATGTAAAAAAAGTCCACTGCGCAAATTTCTTCGAATCCTCTATTCATCAGGTTTATTTAAATTATTACTTTTGATGCTATTAGTGTGAATAAATATCTAAATATACAGACGTTAGGGAATAGTTTTAATGTAATTCATGTATTTTTTAAAAGTAGTAGATTCATTAGTAATAGTTTTAAAAAACTTAACAAATATTACGGTATGCAGCTTAAATTATTCTATTTAAGGATTTAATAAATAATATAATAATAATATTTAATAAAATTTAATACCTGGTAATCATCTGGTTCGTATAATGAACAGTATCATCTTTAAAAAGTTTATGACAAAGATCCTCATTTGAACAGAATCATCAGATTTGTAATCCTTCGCTCTACCCATGAGCTACCGTCACCTAGAAATAGGATATGAAGTATATTTTGTATAGTTAGTAAAATATCTCTTACGAATTATTGCTTTATATTCAGTCTGTTCATGAGTTATGTTAACATTCAGAACATTTTTTACTAAGTTCTTTTTCAATATTTTTTTCTCACAAATTTTTTCAAGTACTCCGTACTTTGATATGGCATATGAAAAAGGTAAAAATGTCTAACTCATCTTGTCGTAATATGTCCATGTAGAAAAAGATGAAAACCCGAGACTGAGAGTAAGTTTCCAAGAACGACTTTTCTTCGAATCGCGTTATATCTCATCTGTACGAAAGTCTGCAAAGGTCCTGAAATTAACGACGGCTGGAGACATAAGCTAACCGACAGTTTTGAAATCGATGGCACACTTGAGCCGTTTTACCAACAACTTACATCTGCCTTGTTCGCACATTCGAAACGGTATTTGATAATATTCGACAGGCTCCATTATTCAGGGGCGTCGTCCACGTCGAGAAGAAATCAATTCTTCATACAATATACACCACAAATGCGTCGCCTCGCTAAGTGTCCGAAAAATCCAACGTTTCGTCAAAGTTCGCATTCAGGGTCAAAGCAGAGGCGACGGAAAAAGAAAAAAAAAGAGACGGAGTTAGAGTTTTTTCTCGCGACGACCCTTTTCGACACCACTTCACGCTCTCCGCCTCGCGCCAGCCGATATTATTGAGTTTTCTCCGAACTGTAAGCTCTCTCCTCCGCACCTTTTACAGGCGAGGGCTTTCTCCTTCCTCTCGCTGGTGCGAGAATAATATTTCCATTCTCACGAGGGGAGAGAACTGCTCGTGCGGACACGTAAACCGGATTTTCCCGTTTTTGTGTCCGAACGCGTAAGAGTGGCTTTTTCACAGGGAAAATCGAGCGTGAAAAATTTCGGACAATTGCTAAAGACGAAACGTTCTTGCTTCTTTTTTTATCACTTAATCGTTCGGATTGAAGTTTATCGGGAATTTGGCGAAAATTCGCTTATGCTTGATGAAAAAATTAGCTGTCTTCTTCCTTTATCCGCTAGTAAGCTTTGCTTGAGGAGATGGATGCCTTTAAACTCATGGTTTTTATGGATTTTGGTGTAGTTGTAGTTACTGAATTGGAAAAAATAAGGTTTTAAAATACTTGCCCACGCGTGTGTGCGTATACATATACGGATTTAGATATAACTCACAAACTGACTGTTTTTCACTGTATGTGAGAAATCTAATTTTTATTTTTAATAATTTCGATGATGTGAAAAACTATATCTACTATGTTTTGCATATATATAAATACCAATAAGTCGATAAGTGTTCTTGCGTTTTCCGAGACCTCAGACCTCATCCACCTAGAGTTTGACCGTTTGACTAAAGAATAATAATACCCCCTCCAATGGCCAACTCTGAAGGTTTGGACTCTAGATGAGTGCCGAAAATAATGCTTATCTACCTTTTTCAAAAGAGTCCCGAAAATAACGTACATTGATATTTATTATTATAAAAAATATTAACATTCTAAATAGAATTTCATAAATCTGTTTCTTATATATTCTAATGGAATTTGTTTTGATTGTTTTCATCATATATGTAGCTTCTTAGTCTCCGATTAATTAAGCACACTTTCAATTTTAATTAATTTTATTGTATATTGTATGTATGTAGATTCGACGGACACATCATCTGACATGACGATTCAAATTATAGTTATGATGTTTTAGTTATATAAATTACAGCATATAATACTTTTTGATTAAATTAAAAATTTAGATACTAAGAAAATAAAACATTTGACTTAAACTATATGACAAATTCTATAGTACTTGTAATTTCGGAAACGCATCTTAATTATGCTTTTAGAGTTGATTTCCGGTATCTAAACATGAAATACAGTACCGGTAATTAGTTCTAACAGGCCCTTTTTCTCAAGATATAAGCTACTACCCAATCTTAAGTATGCGTGATTTATTTTACGTATTTTTTAAGTCGTATAAATACTAATGTGAGTAGTTATCTTACGAATACGGACAAAAACAATTGATATAAGTAGGTAGAAAAGAAAAAACTTTAATTCAAGCTTTGTGTGGGTCTATAAAACTCCCCTGTGTCATTCGTTAAATAATTGGTAAGTATTAAAATTATAAATGAATAATAATACACCGTAAAATGCTAATATTCTAAAATAATTATTATTGTTATTAAACAATATACCATAACGTCATTATTTTTAAAGAGTGCATTATTCAGTAACAAGTGTGGAAGGCAACCGATTAGTTGTTTAATTCTAACACAAAAAACCTGCGTATACTATTTTTAACCAAGAAATACAAACTTTCGTATGTATTTTTCATGTGTGAAATTCCAGGTTTTCACACTATTAATGACACAGTTTAAGTGAAGCAAATGTTTCGAATCGGATGATTCCCGCACATTTGTATCGGAATTTACTATACTAACATTTGTAAAGCCCAGTAAACTCTAATAAAATGTTCATATTATAGCGAGATAAAAAGATCAGGCAACGATTGAATCACTTATGTATTTTCAAGAATATAGAGCTGAAACTTAAAATTATTTTCTAAGGCAAAACAATAAAACAATGGTATATCCTATAGTCAATGTGCTATACTAGTATTTGTCACTAAGCCCTAAATAAATAAAGACTAAAAGCTGTATTTTTTTCCTTTCCGGTAAACTGGAAAGTTATGTAGGGAGTGTTTGTTTTATTTTGTCTTTCGTGCATCGCATATTTAAGAGAAACCTTTTTTAAATTTTTAGTAAATCCTATATTGTGTTATCTTTTGTAGAGAATAAATATATTTTATAAACTTTTTGAACAATGCAAACCAATTTTTAATTGTAGAAATTATTTTATACATATTGTACAGACGAAACTAATATACTCGACTGTGTCGGAATATTCCGGCTCCCGAAAACTTTCAAATGTAACATTTATTGTTGATAGTAAATATTAGGAATGTTCATCAGATGAATAGAATGAAGCATGTTTGTTTTATTTCAATTATCCTGTTATTTTATAGATTTAAAAAGATTTAAATTAAAACTTTATTAATCAGCATGAGTTTTAAAATTCTGTTTACTATCAGCTATAGTTGGAATATTTCGTGTACTAGTAATAAATTGTGCTATATCTTTGGGTCAAACATGATTATTGATTAATTTTTTACTTCTCGCATGAATTTTTTTTATAAGAACTTTATTCTAAAAGCTTCAGTTTGACACAAATCACTGTCTCCCTTTTATAATAAAAAGATAATATAGGACATGATATACATGATCTGCTGATATCAGTCCTTTCTGTCACCTTCAAAGTTGTAAAAGAGATAGACGAATATCTATATAAGAAGATAACTTCTGGGAGTTTTGAAAAACTCGCATTACCGATTAGAAAATGGAACATAAACAAAAAAGATTGATTTCCTTACTTTTAACAAAAAATTAATGAATTTATTAGTTACTTTACTGTAAATGGTAGTTGTGCGAAATCATTAAGTTTCAACAACTTAAATATGGTTTAAATTACAAAAAAGTACAAATGGTAAAGTACAAATGGTTTAAATTTTATGTTAAAATAAAAAATTAGAAATAATTATTTTAAAAAAATAAATGAAATAAGAATAATGTTCAAATATTATATAACTAGGTATCATTGAAAATAAGTTTCAGTATTATAATATTTCGATTGCAAAATTTTGAATTTAAATAAGTAAAACAAGCGCGGGCACGACGCAAGTCAAAAGAAGGTGATTAAATTTAACGTCAGACGTTGATGGGATAGATCATAATGATGGGATCCCGCATAAAGTTGACAGAGCAACACTTAACTCGATTATGCGCTTCGCTCTAAAAAAAAGTTTATTTCAATCCAGAGTTGATGAATAATTAAAGGACCGATGAAAATCACTAAAACCTAAAGAAGAGAAGAAAAAGGAGCAAAAAAATGGCATTAATGATATAAAGAGCACTTAGTTCATTCTCATCTACGCAGGTTACTTACGATCGTACTTGTACTTTCCACCTAACCGAGCATCGTGTTTATACTATTTAAGCACATGCAGTCGTTATGTTGTAATTACTCGGAACCCGGGGAATCAGGTCGAATGGATCGTAATTTCTACTACACGGATACAACATACACGAGCAAAACGCCAACGGGCTGTACATCCCCGTTCTGTAATATAAAAGAACTCCGTTCCCCGGAGAAAATGTGTTAAAAGAGGCTGTGTTATAATCCTTCGTTGAATTTATCGCCGTAATGAGCATTAGCGAGCGATAATTTTTGAAATACAGTGGCTGTGAAAGTACTATCACAGAATAATAACCTATTGAGATTTAAAAATAAATGTTGTCTTACTTAAACGATTATTGGAGGATTGGCATAAGATCTTTTACACGTGAATAAAACAATAAAATTATTAAAGCAGAAAATCTTTTATGTGAAATTTAACAGCATTTCATTTCAGGATAATAGTTATGAATTTGTGCTATATTTAGTAAGAATTGGTTTATTCTCTCTGCTTTCTGCCGTTGAAAGTTTTAACTAATGCATACTTTCAAAATATAATATGCTGCCAAAATATAAAATGTATAAAATGTTTACAATTTAAGCGTTTCCAAAGTTCACTAAAGTTTTTTTTTTTTAGATGCACCGTACACGCATGATAAGACGCTTATTTGTCTTTTTTTTTAAGCGAGGATCTATAATAATATATACCAAGGATTAAGGACTTTATTAATATCAAATAACTCTTGTATGAAATCAAATTTTTCAATTTATCTATGTAGTTAATAGGTAGAATACTATTGATATATCCTTTACATAAAAATCCTATTCGAGAGCTATCGTTTTATCGAATATGTAAGTAATCGAATATCGAATTTTTGATAACAAAAGACGAACATAGGCGCGCGTAACGCGTCATTTAACGCTAGTCTTTAGTAATTTGCTTAATGATATTTTAATTTGGAGATCTGTCTGGTTTATCTCGGAGCCTTTCGTTTTGTCTAATCTTTACTTGCTGTACTAGAAAAATGTTAATTTATTATGACATAGTTTTTTTTTTTAATTATATATAAACTATATTGTAAAAAATATTATAAAATACTTTAAAAATGAATCATTCAGGCGGACATTGCCATATAAAATTTCAAGAAATGAAAGTTATACTAGAGAACGCGAGCTTTTGTTTCGCGATTCCTTGGAATTAAAATTAAATGTCGATTCCTTCATAAGGTATGTTAGTTCAAGGTTCAGTGTAAAATATGCGAAATACGCCAGCAAATAGCAGAAATTCATGTATCTGAATTTATGTAATATTTCGTTTACTCCACCCTCAACATTTTTAAATTGCATTATAGTAGCACCTCAAAATATGTTTAACGTTTACGCAAAACTTGATATTTTCACTTGAAATTGTTATATATAGTATGCTAGAATATTGCAGAACTTGGAGAAGTGTACTGTTTATTTTGTATAATTTAAAATATTTCTCTTTGTACAGTCTCAAAACTGTGAAATTTCTCGGTCGGTAATAGTCGAAATGTGAGTGATACTTATTAAAACATTTATTTACATTACGTTAATGTGAAAAAAATCATAAAACTATTATCCATAGTTCAATATTATTTTGGTATACTTTAAAGTAAGATAATAAAAACACAAAATATCACATATTCAAAAAGCGCCTTCCAAAAATTTTTCGATAGATTTAGAGATGCGGAAATAGTTGCTTTTTTGTGGTTTAAGTCGTGTACAGTTTTAAAATGTACAATATTGTATTCGCAAATCTGGAAAAGCTTTTACAGTATAAAATATTCACCCTGGAATTTGTTCTACCTCCTCTTTTTAAGTCGGAAAACGGCGAAAATCGTGCATGTGTTACAAAAAATTTACTAGGCAATTTTTCTCCGTGTATTTACATAGTTTATATCATCAGATGGGAGCAAGAACATCCTATCTCGGCTCGGCGCGTAAGAACATCCCATCTCGACTCGGCGCGTAAGAACGTACCGTCTCGGTTCAAAGTCAACACACGGAGCATTCAAGATGGGAAGTTCTTACGCGCCGAGCGGTGATAGGACGTTTTTGCTTCCACCCGACGATATGTTTTCGAAGATTTTATTTGATAATATTAATAATCGTCTTCAAACCTTAGAAATTTTATTTTCTGAAACGAACGAACTATTATAGTATAAAATTTTATTCAGATTTTTATGCACACAGCAATTCTTACGGAGTATGACCTCTGTAGCTATTTTGTTACTTCTTTTTGACCATGTTCATCTCCTTTATAAAACAGAGAAGATTAAATCCAAACTCATTAACGCGCTTAACGCAATAATAACAATGTTGAATTTACAAACTCGCGGTTAAAGAGGTCTCATCTTCGCGTTGAAAGAAGCATTACTTATAGCGCTGGTACCGTGTCGACGCAGCCAAGATCATTCGTCTTATCGTCGAGTACGGCAGCGTATGTGCTGCTACGTGGCTGAATCTTCCAAAGATAAGACTTGTCGAAAAAATATTTGGGATTCTGCGAACGAAGGAAGCACGTAAGAAACATTATTCCAAAGAAAAACATAAGGCACAAAAGCCAATTACACGATTCCGATATATTATTGTTTCTACGATGTATATACTGATAGGGAGGCAGACATTTTCTAGTCTTCGTTGTTTTACAATCTTTTATTTTAAGCGGAAAAATAATAATTGATTGTTCAGCATTAAAGTGTTTCAGGATTCAGGTCTGAAAGGTTGTTGGCGAATGTTTACTTGCGTGTGAATACTCCTAAGGGGATTATTACCCTATATTAAGGTGGTTCACTATTTAATTTTTCTGACATAAATTATTAAAATATAATAATGTAAGCATACACGGGTATGAAAGGCGATCACTTTCTGAACCGAAGATAAGTAATGTGATAAAAAATTGTTAAGTGACCACGAAGATATTGTCCAATAAGTAAAAAGTTACTTTCGCTTCTTACTAACTTTTTATTTTTATTAGATGTTCATTTTAATGTTTAAGGTCTCCTTTTACTTCTAAACATATGACTACGACCCATCCAGGCTTGTATTATGAAATAATTAGTATGTACGCAGCAACATGTAATTGTTTACAGTAAACTTGTGCTTAGACTGTAAACAATTACAACTTGCTTCGTATATATTAATTATTACATAATATAAACCTGAGTGGGTCGTAAGTAGTCAAATGGTTAAGGACTAAAATATTAAAATCTAATAAAAAATATAACTTTTTACTTATTGAGGAAGAAATACGTGTTTGATTAACAATTTTATATCACAATACTTTTTTGATTTCAGAAAGTATTCGCCTTTTATAACTGTGTGTACTTACATTATTATATTTCAATAATTTATGACAAAAAAATTAAATAGTGAACGATATTAAAATAGGGTGATAACCCCCTATATCGCGTATCTTTTATATTTAAGTTTGAAAAAGTTTTTATAGTACATATCAATGAAGTACTTATACCAACGTAAGTTACACCTGTGTTTGTATAATTCACATTTTTTATATCATGCGATAAAGCTCGTCGATAAGAATTGTACAATTAGTTCATGAATTATCTCATAATTAATTCAATAAGTGATTTTATATGTTTGGCTATAAATCTCCAAGTCCTGTTACTCTTTAAAAATACATAAATCAGCGTCTTTATTGACTTTGCAAAATAAACGCTTTTATAATTGTGATGATATCTTTGCGAAAAAATAAATCTCATCACCAAATATATAAAATTATCCTTTTTTGTTCGAAAAAAAAAATAGTCAATTTAATTTCAATATGTTTTAAATGATAGATATAAAAAAATGTTTTATTCATGTTAAAAGTTCTAAATACAGAATATATTTCTAGCGTTATATATATCACGTTATGATACTTTTATAAGACAATTTATTATTCTTAAAGTATTCCATTCTCTTAGATCAAGGTCAAGAGACGCTCTATATTTTAAATATTCACGAGTCGTCCAATTTATTTAAATTGATGAAAAGATAGCTATCCAACATCGTTGCTCAACGCGATGGGCCGTATAATATCCGAATCGTCTCATAACCTTTCACCTGTACACCCATTATTACTATTTCATTCCACCCCGATGACTTTTTCATTCACCGTGCTTTTGGTCGAGCTCTATAAAATCTTTATTCACCTGTTTGAGTGTAAATGAGGCACGAACGGAAAAAAACGAAAGATCCAGGGGATGAGCGTGCGCGCACATACATACACACATACATGTAGAATGTGCTTCACTCTTGAGTGGTCATGTCCAGCAGGATGCTCGCTCGGTCAAATATACAACGGCCGTATGTATACAGTTACGTATAAGCTCCTGACTTTTTAACGAGTACGTCGCCCTGTCCGCCCCATCAATTTTTCAGTCGCGCGCGAAAAGATACGAGGGGGCGGCTACAGGGAGGCGAGGGTAGAGGAGGTGCGAATGAGAGGAAAAATCAAATATCCTGCTACTTTTTTCACCGAGTCGTCGATCGCTTACCGTCCCTCTTTCTCTCTCTCTCTCACTTTTGCGCGATTCTGTGCGCTAATCCCGTGTCCATGCATTATTCAGGCGCTAGCGGCGCGGACGAATATACCACCGTCTGCATGTATATATGCTTATATACCTACAGAGATGTCTGTGTGTGAGTGCTTCCTATGCATCTCCACCGAGGCAGAAGAGTCGCGCGCGTGCGTGCGGAGTCTGGACGCGGGTGAATAATTCAGAGGTAAATTGCTTGGGCGCGCGCTGCTGCACAGCTACTCTCCCGTTTGTTCGCTACTATTCCGAGGATCAGGCGCGAGTAGCCGTGGCTGCAGTCGGCGCCGTCAAAGACGGATATAAACTTTTAATCCCGTGTCGAGAATATTCCATCGCGCCAGGCGTCGATTGCTCCTGACTTGAATGACAAATTGCGATTATCGAGCGGCGTGTGAGCGCGGATTAATGCCTGCGGCTGGGAGCCTGGGTAATGCTCGTTGCGTATTAAGTTATTGTCTTAGTGGAAGACTTGAATGGAGATAATGAGAGTGTAATGACTGGTATTATTAAACGGGTTGCTCTTTAGGGATAGATTTAACGTTTACGGAAGAGCGTTTATTACAAAAATATGCATCAAGTGTTTACTATAATGAAATGCCGGAAAATACGGAACACTTAAGAAAAAATGTTACAAAAAAACATCGAAATTCTTATTAAAAAATTCAAATATATTATTCATTGCATTACAATCATATGCACAATAAGTATATACTTGAATTTTAATTAAGAATCATCAATTAAATCATCAAAAAAGTGGTGTATACTAGAAACTGGACCACCATGTATTTTGGCCCCCTAACCATCATTTCAAGATAAGATATCTTAAAAAACAACGCGAGACCAATTTTTTTATTCAGTTTTTCTACAAAATAATTTTGTACACCCTTTACAATTCTTTTCTTTCGAGATTTGAATGTGTAAATTCTGAAATTGAAATAAAGAATTTAATTTAAAGATTATATTCCGAGTTTTCAAAATTCATGCATTTAAATCTGGGACAGAAAAAAAGGTAGAGGTACTATTCAAAATTGGGATTGAAGAACACAAGCAATGCTACATTATTTTGTAGAAAATATGAATACAAAAATTATTTAAGTTTTGTTTCTTAAGATATTTCAAGAACATAACCTAATATATTTTTATAAAACTCAAAAGTGCTGGACCAATTCTGACCTTGGACTCACGTTTAAAGCTCGAAAATACAAGAAGATATGGCGGTCTCATTTCTAGAACATGTCGTTTTTTCTTTTTGTCGACCTGTATTATATTTATGTTTCTTAATAATAAAAACGTTGTATTAATTTGCTAAAGTTCGCTAAATTTCCTGAACAAAATGCAATGTACATTTATTGACCATTACATCTATTCTTACTATTGTCTCTATCTATCGTACATGATGATAGAGAGAAATAGAAAATGAATTAAGTCGCGTAAAAATTTACAAACGAACTTGATCTTCAATCCCGTAGACCCAAAGAGCCACGCACTACCACTGAGGTAATGCCGCGATATCAACTCGAGTGCATCGAGCGTAGATTATTGTAATACTGAGCCGTTGAGAGAAAGTTCGTGATAATAATCTGATAGTGATTTAAACTTTGTAAGAATATTTGATATAGCGCTGTTACACTTTACTTGGGCTTTACCTATAATTAAAAACTTCTATTCCAAAAATATCTCTATTTTAGCCATATATAAATTCATATGAGTATAATAATTCAATCATAATAACACAAGAATAAATTTCAAAAATGCATTATATATTCTATTCGCGTTGATATTTGATGATGACTGACATTTGAAATGCAATTTTACATTTTTGTTACGTAAAAGAATATTTTTATCTTTCATGTCCGATCGATCGGAAAATGTTCAGAACAAATATAGTTTATACGCGAACGAAAAAGAGCAGCGCTTCACTTGCGCAGTGTGCCGGCGGGTTCTTCTAAAAGTCATTATCCCGATCCAATGCATAGCAATGATTCTTATAAAACTTAAAATAATTAAAATTCTGACGCAAGCGGCTAAAGTTTTCCGCGTATTTTTAATTACGCCTCCCTCTCTTTTTACTCTTCGAAACGATGCAAAACGAGGACAGCTAACGACACGGCAGAGAGGGAGGGACAGAGCATATACGGAACCAAGTTTTCCCTTTACTCTCGGGCCAAAGTCCAGAGACTTCCCTCTGCGTTATCTTGCCGACATTGAACCCTTTCGCTCGTAATGGCTTCACAAGTGCAAAAAGTTCTCGCGCTAAAGGAATTCTCGGGTGTAACGTCGTAGGGCCGCAGTAGAGGCTTCATCGTCGCCTTAGATTCGACGCTTTTCCTCTTGCGCGCGCGACATCTTCGATCAGCTGAGGGTAGCCTTTTAGCTTCGTGCGTCGAGAGACAACCGAAGTGATGTAGAATAAATATTGTATCGCGATCTTGATGTATAGTAAAAGGCCTATATTTATCAAAGAGTGTTTACCAAGGAATATGTTGATATCTCGACTAAAATTACCTTGTGAAAACCAATAAAAATTTGTATATTCGGGTGCAAGAACCATAGGTATAAGTTATTAGGTTTCTGTGCGTTTTTTATCTGGTTTCATCAAACCTTTACTATACTGAGAAAAAAATTTTCGAAAAATTGTTATTTTTTTGGTAAAAATTACCATACTGTCTTATAACGTCACCACAGACTGTAAAAACCCAAAAAATTACCATACT
>UXGD01002645.1:0-24763 GCA_900474315.1 Torymus auratus | reverse complement strand
ACATTCATCAATGCTGCTGTATTATACTTTCTTTAGATAATAAAATATTTCAGGATTTTTCTTTTAATTTTTCAATGAGTTCTTTTCGAAATATCTGGAAAGTGTAATGAAGATGAGAAGAAAACATTTCTGAATAAATAGGCGGGTATTTTATTTGAAGAAACTTATAGAGTTGGAACACTGTACGGAAACAATCAATTAATTATGTGTCAATCAGCCGAAGTATTTTGTTACTGATTAGAATTCGGAACTACTGTAATAAAGTTCCTTGCCTTTGACACATTGGCCGTCTAGGCAAATCTGTAAAATGATATATATTTTATATTTGAACTATATATTATACATATATAGGAGCGATAAATTCATTTGGAGGAAGCTACGTGCCAATATAATGGCAGCGGTTTTTAAACACGACCGCTGCTCGGGAGAGCCTTATTTTTATATTTTCGTTAGGGCGAAAATTGTAACACTTCAAATTCTGAAACTTTACAACATAAAAACTATTTTCCAGCCAAAAGGAGTGGATTTTAAGGGTTTTCAGAGATGTATTATGTACCTATGTACGTATGTATGTAATCAAATGACTCGATTATCCCAGCGAAATTTCGATGGATCCAAACGGGCTTTGTGTTGTAGTATATTCAAATTAGTGGACTTTGTCATGAAACACCCAGCCCTACTTCATATCATACCTCTGGAAATATTCGTATACTATGGTTCGAAGTATGAATAAAAGCAAATACTTCTCTAGGTAAACAACTAAACAAAAATCAATACAGTAATCGACGACAACGTGAATTCGTTAATCATTAACGCCTGGGACCAAAAGCTTCTGCAAGCTCGGATACCGCTGTCGGCGTGAGGTAGAAGGAGAAAGAAAGGGAAAAATGAGGGGAACACTGGCGCTGAATCCTCGCGTTTTCAATCTGCCATTCTATCATTGACAATTTCGGGCAAATGGGATCCCGGGGGCCGGCTCACATTGGCGTTAAATAAGAGAGTAAACGCCGGCGGGCCGCGGCGCGCGGTGTGGCAGCCTTCGGCATAATTGCCTGTGAAATCACCAGATGGGTTTTGCCGGCGTTGTTTTCTTCCTGTATAGATATATACATATATATGTATAGAGTGCGGGGCCGCCCGGGGGAAAGTCAGCGGATTTTCGCGCCCGACCGCGCGCGGTATTTGATTTGCGAGCGCGCGAGAGAGAGAGAGGCGTTATTTCGCCGTTTACGAGGTGCGCGCTCGTCGCGTTGACGGTGCACTGGTGATTTCGGTGGGTTAGAATAGGGAGTTTTCAGTGTATTGTGTTTTAGCGGTTGGTGTTTTCGCTCTGTAGTAACGGAAATATTTTTGTTGGTATTAAATTTTTGATTGGTTTTTAAGGTGTTTGATAATGAAAATGGTGGACAGTGGCTACTTTTGGTTTGGTATTTTATATATTGAACGAAAAGTCTTTATGTATTTTACGTAAATTATTTTCAAGAAATGACCAAAATGGTCGTACATTGTCTTTTTCAAGCGACCTACGTTTTAGATGAGTCTTTATTTTATTTTTACATAGTGTGAATTACGTCAATATGTGTAACTTCGAAAAAGTCTTTTAAATGTTATCACTGAAATTCGTAAATGCTCAGTCAATGTAAAATTGAAATATAAGTAATGTACGAAAAGTTGCTTTATAAAATTTTGTTTTTCTTTTGCGACTCTCTCTCTCTCTCTCCCGACTGCCCTTCTCTTATTCTCGTAAGATTGGGCGAATTCTATCCAAACTTTAGCTAGGGTTTGGAAAAGATAACATAAATTTTTAGCGCAGATTATACAGTTTGGGAAAGTCTCGTCAGACAACTTATTAACAGAATGTTCATATAAACTTCGCTGAAAAGAAACTTTTTTAACGCGGGAAAATATCAAAATAAATACCTTTTTTCAAGATTTTTTCACATTATTAGTAGTAGAGAAATAAAATCCCAAATGTATATACATCAATGTATGACTGGCCGAAACAATTCTGCGATATATCTTTTACATGAAGTTCAAGTTTTTACAATATTGCGGACACATGATCGATTTCGTCTTGCCGTACAAATATTAATCAACGAAAAGTCGAAAACTACGCATTATAATATTACAAAATAGAAAACGTGTGCATATATAAAAAACACAGCCGGGAACAATCCATATGAAACAGAAAGGCGCATGAAACATTTATATTCCTAGTAATGGTTGCTAATAACTGACGATAAAACCGTAACTTTTTAAAATAAAATCTCTTCTTTTGTTTTCTACAGATATGAATTCAAGCAGTTATCTATGCCTAACATCACCGGGCGATTAAAAAGCTACTTTGCTTACTAGCTATACCTTTATATAGTTGACCTAAAAACCCACCTACCTCGTCTAGCACGCAAAAGAAAAACAATCGAGATCCTCTGTACAGCGACCCTGAAAAACAAGCACTCGAGGGAAAAGAACGTTTCCTCCCCTTCGATAATCCCACCGCTATTCGTACAACCGTTGACCAAAGTCCACGAGCCACTCGAGTCGCGTCCGCAAAAGGACACGCACTCGAGAGAGAGAATAAGAGCCGGTCAAAGGGCCGCGTATATATACCCATGAGTCTCAAAGCCTCTCTTCTCGCGGGTCCTCGAAAGGAGAGAGAAAGCGAAGACAAGCGGAAACTCACCGTATCGATATCCCTCCGGGGACGTGGGCTGAAGGTCGGATTGTCCGGCTAACCCTTTTTCACGCTCCCTCTGTTTTGATTATTGAAATCGGGGGCGAATGGCCGTCGGGGATTTGTTCGGTTATGGATTCTGTTTTGAAGTTCGGTCATGACGGTGAATTTCAATGAGTCGTGAATGACGAGGTTTTGATGAGAGAAGATTATTTTGGAAATGGGACACGTGATTATAATCTTTAATAGCTGTGAACGAAGTGTAGATGGATTTATTTAAGCATCTAGCAGTTTTTTTCTATTTAGCACTAATATTCGAAAATTTTAATATATTTTACTAGCTGAAATTTGAAAAAACTTTAGTTATTTTACGCTACAACAATCATTGATTTTACATGGTCTACTCTATTATTACACAAATAAGCCCTATTGACGAGACATTCAGCATCAGCGCTATATGCTACAATGGCAATATATAACAGTTAAATGATTACAATGTATGTAAAATAGAATCACGTATTTTGTTCGCAGTCACGTGCTTGATGCATAATGGCGTTTGTTTGAAATTCCGGTTTTTGAAATACCACATATCTTCTGAACGATATTAAATAGCGCTTTATTTAATATCGTTCAGAAGTTCTAATTAATGCAAAACGCTTCTTCAACCCATGATAAAATACCTTTTTTAGATAAAATAGAATGCAGCTTTACTCGAGAGCTTGAGATCGCCTCAAGAGTGTAATTTCATCCCTTATTCGCAAATGAAACCATAATGAATAGCTGAAAGCTTTAATAAAGACGTCGAGAGGCGGCCGTACAATAAAGTGTATATATCCAAACTCACCGCGGAAAATTAATACAAGCTCGCAGTTTATCGATAAAAGCGACGCGACCTTTTTCCCCCCGATAAATATTGTCAGACAATTATAATTCGCGACGACAATGTCGACAATGTCAGTGGGAATCCGCGCGTTAAACTGCAGTGCTCCAGGGGGCCGGCGCGGGTAATTGAGAGCAATTAATTCACCAGCTGCTGCTGCTGCTGCAAACGAAGGCGTTTTCATTTTCGCTGATGATTCTCCCTCTCACTCTCGAGAATAATCTATCCTTGATAAGCCAGCCGGCCTCTCCCATCTTCTCTCCATTCTCACTTCTGCTCCCTGGTCTTCATCTTTTCCCATGCTAATCTTCTATTTTTCGCGCGCTTCCGCCTACTGCCGCTGTGGTAGCTTCGGTTTCGCGAGAGCGCGACGCGTTTTACGAGAGGCAATCTCTTCTCTCGCTCTTTCTCAGGCTGGATTCAATTACCGCGAATTTAAAGGCACGAGTTATGAGGCGATTTTAAGCGGCAACGCGGTTTTCTATATAAGCCGCGAGCGCGCGAGTTAATCTTTTTTCAGCTGCGATCGCCGCTACGGTGGTGTAGAGGGTGCAGGGGAGCAATTAATTCGGTACAATAGCTTGTAAGCTCGGTGTGTAGCGCAAGTGGGATATAAAAATTGATTGGGTTATTGGCGAAAGGTAAGCTAATGGTAATGTATATGTAATGGTGTGTAATTTTTTTGTTTACTACAATTCTGATGTAGAATACTTTTACTCAATATACTGAATTTTTTAATAAACTTTCGAATACAAGTTTATCTGCTTTATCCCTCAGTTTCTTATTCATTATTGTAAGCACAATAACACCAAATTTTTAATAAACTACTAATTTTTACTAAGATTACATTATTTATGAAATCATTAATAATTATGACAAAATAAAAATAGTTTATATTTTTGATCGACGAGGTAATGCTCAATTGATTTCCGGTAACCTCTGGCTCTTTTTCATCAAAGGTCTTGGCATTTTATAAATGTTGAAATGTTCTCAAAAAAGCTTGCTACTTCATCAGTTTAAAAAAAATCTTACATTCATTTGGCCTAAAACCGTGTCGGGAAGTCAAGTTTTTGGTACCAAATGTTCAATACAGTCGTCATCAACGTGATTTACTGCCAATATTGACATGTATTTGCTGTCGTACCTATCCCACTTACTGTCAAGGAATACAATTATTTTTGGTTCCACAAACCAGACTGAGGTCAGAAATTCCTTGGTGGTATGTGATGGTCATTGAATTTCAAGACTTTCGCAGTAGTTGCATCTCCGTCCTTAGGTTCTTCACCAAGTGGATCTACCGATTCTTCCCAAGATGTTCAAATACGTTCTTGTTATACAGTGATGACAAAATATGAGGATCAATGACGGTAATAGTGGTCATCGCTCCATTCTCGATTCTCAATTTCGGGGAAACACTCCATCGAGAATCTTCAGGTTGGTATAATCCTCAACTATCTCGATTCTGGTATTGAGTTTTTTCTTATGATCAGAGAATAACAACAGCTCCTGGCATTAACGTACGACATTTTTCTTTATGGTTGGGAGACTGGGATAACCATTCGTCATTAAACATATCATAAAATTATGTGGGTAATTGTGATCTCTTACTGCTGTATCTATACATAACTAGGAGCGTGATGAATTTTCGGGTCACCTTACTTCGTGTTAGGCTGTGGAAATACCCAAGTCATTAAAAAAATATCATTGGCATTGACTAGACAGGCGTGCCAAAAACTTCAGAAAGACGATCATAGTCCAACAAAAGGATCAAATCCAGAGGAACTTGGATTTCAACTGCGACGTGAAGCTTTTTGTCCATGACGCTAAAGTTCTCAACGCTAATACAACAACAGAGGTGTTAAATGTATCTTAGTAAGTAACTCACTCTAGGTACTATACGGTTCTTTCATTGGGAAATAACTTTACAATATTATGCAATATTCTTTCAATGCAGAGTTCCAATAAATTCGCGCATAACTCAAAGTTTTCATGGTCACATTTCACACTCTTTTCCTGAGTTCCTTATCAATACTCTTGACTAAACAACCGAAAAATTAAATATTCCCCTACACAAAAAAATCTCGAACTACCTATAATACAAACGAAAAGTAAAAATCCCCCACTCTGGAAAGTCAACATCACGATTCAATAACCTCGCGCGCTCTCGCGCATTGTACTGCAGCGTAGTAGTAGCAAGTTACCAATCGTCTTACAAAAGCGCGCACATTGATATCGCGTTGACACGATTTCTTGAATAGCTCTCTCTCTCTCTCGCGCGCTTTTGTGCTCGGAACATCTCCGCACCCTATATATAGTACCGCCTACAACCCACCCCCTCTCTCTTTCACACATTCTTCCTCACTGTTTTTCCCCGCGTCATATAATGTATATACACGCGAGGCGCGCGTGAGAGAGAAAAATCTCGACTGACAAATCCGTCTTTTGTCGACGCCCGCGGATATTCCATTATGCGTCGCGCGTTCGGCCAGCCGTGCCTACACGTATGTATGTACGTCGTCGTTCTGTAGGCGTCAAGCTTTTTCGCCCGCCTGAAAATATAATGCATGCGCTTCGCGAGACAATGCGCGAGTGAGCGTTACTATATGTGTGTATACGTCTAATAATGCTTCGGTTTATGTATGCTACTTTTTGCGTTCTTTCCGCGAGCATTGTGTATTATAACTGGGTATTATTTGTATTTCGACAGAGCCGTTAATCTCATTGAGGGGCGTGTGTATTTGTGTGAGCTTGGCGGGATGGTTGTGCATTTGTCTTTTCGTTAAAGTATTACGCTATGACGTTTGTCTGCTTGTATTTTAAATTGTGTTTGTTTTTATCACAGTAAATGTTTCATGTTAATAGTTGATGTTTAATATTATGAATAACAAATTGTACAAAGTCTTGGAAACGACTTTGTAAGTTCCTTAGCGTAGAATCTATAATAAATATTATTCTATTATTGTATTATAATTTTGAAAATGCAAGTGTTAGTAACAGAATAATATATAAAAATAACATTTTTAAATCTCGTGTTATCGTAGTAAAGTTATCATTCACGTGGTGTCCACAAATATTTGTAATAGTACCATTTACGAAATGTCTCAAACGATATTGGAAAGTGATATATAGTGCCTTTATACCTTATTTTCATAAGAATTCACTGTATTTACCATTTTCCTGGATTCCGAAGCTATAATCGTTGCCATTCAGTTGACGTATCAACTCGCTAATACTCTATTTACTTTATCTTCGTTTCCATGAAAGATCGCTTCACAACTACAACACAATATTCGAAAATATCAATTTCCAACCACTTAACTCACCTTTTACGATCATTATACCAAGAATTATGGCGAAAAACAAAGCAAAATCACCAACTACCACCGGAAATCAATTTTCTCCGCACTGGCACTTAAAGACGCAGCGAACGCTCCGTCGCCTAATCGCCCCGAAACGGCTCCTTTTCGGGAAGTATCAATTCGAGGCAGCTTCGGACCATGCGTCATGCTTTTCGCCTTTTCGCCGGGCCCATAATGGCCGGCTTTCCATTTTTATTTCTATTTGCGCCAACTCGCTCGTCGCCTCTCTCTCTCACTCTCTCGATATATATACACGTAGAACCGTCGCGCAAGTGAAGATCTCTATTTTCCGCTATTTCTTTCTCTACGCGATATCTGCCAGCCGATGCGCGCTGATATGCCGTTGCCGCCCGAAGGGGTTAGCGTGGCCTTCGTCCCGGAAATTCCCGACTTTACGACATTTTGTTTTCGATCACGGAAAACGAAGAGGCGGAATTGGTTTTTTGGTGTGTTTTGGTTACTGTTGTTTCTGCGTTTGTGTATTTGTTTTATTAACATAGTAAGTATTTGGTAGGATTTTATATACTATTAGAAAGTATACGATGTGTTGGACTATCGATCGAAGTTTATGTTCTGTATAGTCAAGACAAAGTGTTCGTGAAATATTGCAGTAATTATCGCGAATATGGTTCGGGCGTCTACAAGTATTTTCCACAAGATTTATTTCAAGGTTTAGTACAAAATCATCGATCATAAATTATTTAACTTGATTTTTTTTTTATTTTTACAGTTTATCTAATATGCAGAAATAAAATTCATATCGGCAGCAACCAAAACAGTGTTACATAATTGAATTTTTCTAACATGGCCTTTTCTTAGCGAATAATTTTCTTAATTTTATATTTGTGTTTTAAAAAAGAGTAATTTATTACAGTCCTTCAATAGTTTAACTTCATTTCTTATGCTAAGCAACGAACATTTCTATTTTTCTAACAATAGAAATAGTAAGAAAAGCCTCACCAGAAAATTATTACAACAAACATACAAACTTTTCTCCTCAATATTTTTTTACGATCCACTAAAGCACCACTACACCCTTTCTCCCCGGCCAAAACCAGTTTTCTGACCCACTCGCGCTCATCTCCCTCCCATCTTCATCTATCCCGATAAAAGAATCTCTCTCGTGTCTACGACGACGTGAACATATCCACCCTAAAAACCTCTCATAAACCCTCGTACTAACACACACGTGTCGCAGCATATCCTGTCCTTCCAAAAAAAAGGGGCGAGTCCAGGGCGCGCGCGTCCGTCTTCTCTGACCGGAAGTCGTCTATTCTCGCGCGGCTGCCCTCTTCGGTTTTTCAATTTCGCATAATGTCGCACGCGGCCGCAAACTGGCCCTGCGATAAGATAGCACGCTCCTCCGAATTTCGCGTATTTCGACACCGCGTGGGTATGTATGTATATATACGAGCGGGAGGGGAAATGCGACGATGGTATCGGGCTTTCAAAGAGTAGCCACAGTACGCGCGAAGCTCTCTGTATCTTAATATTTTTCTGCGACCGCCGAGAGCGAGAGATCGATTTCGCGGAATCCGCTGACTTATGCTCGCTGGTAAGAGCGAAGAAGAGTGGGAGAAGTTGGATGGGGTGTGGAGAGCAAAGAGAAGTGGCGCGCGGGGGGCGAGGATAGATCTTTAGGGTGCGCCTTTTCGAGAATGGTCAGCGGAGAGAGGAAGACATAGATCGTCGGAGATTCATAGGTGTGCGCGCGGCCGCCGAATTTTACGAAAGTGACATAGTTCAGCTGGAAAATAAGATTTCCGTGAGAATGTTTCTTTGTGCGACGTGTGGCGAGAAAAAGGGAGCGTTTTAAAATATATTCATGTGGGATTTCGGGAGATTAATGTTAGTGTTATATTGAGCTTTTGATGAGTTTATAAATAGGAAGTGATATTTGTATTAACTTGTGGTTGATAAATATCGTTTTCATCAGATTTCTTTCTAATAATTACTAGGTCTGTAACTCTTATACTTATTTTGCTTGCAAATAGTCTATCTATTATTAATCATGATGGGATTTATTTTTATACTAAATAGGAATTAGTGAGGAACTTGACGTGAAACAAAATGAGGTGTAAGGTGTAGGTATAATTATTATGACGAGACAAGTTTTATAGTAAGAAAGCGAATCGTTTATTAATCTCTAGTTATTACGCTATAAAATTATACTTATCTTTATAATAATTCAGTGCGCAGTTGGCTCTGCACTTACCGGCCAAGTATACAAAATTCCCTAATAATATACGTATCGTCACAATTTGATGTTTTTAATACAAGATCGAACAAGCTGCTGTTTATTTTCTAATTTTCTTGCTATTTCTACAAGTACTTCAAGATTGAATTTACTGAGATTTAATTGAAATCTTGTGCTATTTCTTCGATTCATTAACACCACATGTAATATCATTCAACATACCTATCAAACAACTACTGATTGGACTGCTAAATATATCGAAATAAATGACGTTAATTACCACCACATCAAAACATGCGAAATCCTCCATTACTTCTTACCACTTACTATCCTATATTTTACCCATCCTAAACGCACACAACCACCATCTATACCACACCCCAAAAAAAATGAAAAATCGAAAAATGTAAATGAAAATTCAAAACAGCTGTGCAACAACCGGAGAACCGACTCCCTGTAAGCGGCTACGGTGCCGCAATTGTACCCGTGGCCATACACACACACGCGCGCGCCGAAATAACAATAACGCCATTCAGCGCGGTGGCATTCGACAGTGGGGTCGGAAACAATGAAACAATCAGAGCGCCGCCGGAGAGAGAGGGCCCCGGAAGTCAACACTGCCGGACAATGAGGGCTGCCCTCGGTTCTCTACCTCTCTCTCTGTCGTTCGGCCGACGTTGCCTCCTAATTAAGCGACTTCGCGCCGACTTTAACGCCACTTGATGCCAGCCGGCCACGCGTGTCGAGGGCTCTGAGGATGGACTGTCGAGGTGGCTCAGGGTAGGGTATGGTTGATCGATTGGTTGGTTTAGTTATTGAAAGTTTTGGAGAGATAAGTAAGTTTGTAATGGTGGTGTGCTAACGATTTTAAGTTTTATGAATTTTTCATTTTTTACTGCAAGTATTTACAGGGATGTGAAACTATATAAAGGGTGTAACAAAAATTAGATATTCTAAAACGATTAGTTCTGATTGGCGTTTAATTTCTTGTTAAAATATTGGTGAAACTTTTTATTTTTTAGCTCTCAATATGTGAAAAAAGTAACGTTTAATATGCAAGCGTCAAGTTGTAAATGTGTACTTCTACCAGAAATGGTAATTGTCCTTATTAATTTTCATCTCTTTTATAGGTTTATCACTATACTAAATCAATCTACTACACTACAGGTAATCCTTTTTTTTAATGACCTGTAGTTAGTAACAATCAAACGTCAATTATTAATGTATATAATATACATCCAATTAATACCATACTAAAGAATATCTATTTTCTATGGACTCATCAAAAACAAACCCACTTTTCTAAAAAAAAAGAAAAACAAAACAAAAACTTGATTCTAGAACAATCATTAAATAATGACTTTACACACACGCCTATGCACCTCATATCATTTGTTTGAGCATCACCGCGATTAGATTAAAAAGAATCCATCGTGACCGCGCGACCGACCGGATGTTTACTCGTTCCACTTGAATACCACTGCAGCACACTCGCGCACCTACCTCTCGCTCGGAAAATATATCCCGAAAACGCGCATCGATTCCCAATCGCGCGAAAAACCCAGGCAAATCTCAATACCCGCTAATCAGGAAGAATTAACATTCCCGATAACGCGCTCGCGAAAAAGAAAAACAATATACCACGGCCGCCTCGCGATTATCACGTGCGCGCGCGCTTTTTTTCGCCTATAATCGCGTTGGCGCATTTTTTTAGACGTATATAATCGCGTTGGCGCGCGGTGATTTCGGGTTTGTCTAGGGATAACGTGGTTGGCACACCCCCGCGTGAGAGTGTGACTCTGAATGCCTCATTGGGCGCCAGTGACGCCCACTCGGTCAGAGTGAGAAAAAGCACGAGGGGGATACACTGATAGGGAGACAAAAGCGGTAAAGGTAGCTGGGAGGAGGAAAGGAAAATGAGGGCACGGTCAGGTTCAGGTTCAGGTTCAGTTATGTGGGTTACGAAGGTGTTTGTTCTCTTTTTTCTCGTCGTTATCTGATGTTTACTGTTGTAGCTGCGGTTTAGATATCGGTTGAATTGAATGGGGCTTTCAAAGGTAGATAATAGAAATTTTTTTAGAATAGAGAGAGAGAGTGAGGAAGGGGTATAGTATTTTTAGATCAATGAAATTTTGTTCGTGTTTTCTTTTATAATTATGTATTTGAAAGTCATAAAATTTATTTATACAATAGATTAATCGTAGTAAGCCCAATTGTCAATGTGTACTCAGCTAGTCTTATCTTTAATCCACTTAAACTTGTTTGCAATGCCTATTAAGTATATTTACTTAAATTTTAAATCTTATACAATAATAACATATTTATATGATAATGACTTATCATTTCATTTTACAAACGCAAGTCGACTAGCGACGGTTTTCCTTCTCCCATATATAAGCATAAATCTTGATACCGCGGCTGAAATAAAAGACGACGAGAGACGGTAAGAGAACGAGAAAGAATTCCCGAAGTGAGCAAAAAAAAAGGGATGAAGTGAGAGTTGCCCGGGGGTCGCGTTGAGAGAGAAAAGGAGAGATAGAGACGGGCACGAGCGAGATACTGAAATTGAGAGAAAAGGATACGGCGTAAGATGATATTAGGGCGGAGACTCGCAGAACGGAAGGACGAAGCGAGGGGAGAGGGGGAGAGTTGAAGGAGGAGTTCCTGATCTCGAGAAGAACGCGCGGGTGGGAACGAGCCGAGACAAAGCCCCAGTCGAATGATCTTGCGTGGAAAAAAAGGCGCACGCGGACGCAAATTATGGGGATTCATATTTAAGAGGGGGTGGTTTTGAGTAGTTCTATAAGTGATTGAAGGGATTTCTTCAATTTTTTGGAAAATGGGTGGGGTAGATTTTGATTACCAAATTGTGTTTATTGCAATAACTAATTAAAGAGAATACTAATATTTAGTTTTTTTTAATAAAGGTTTGATGTAATGACTAATTACTTTAGTTACTATTTTTCAATTGAGGCGCTGAACAAGTTACGAAAACTTTAACATAGAAAGCTACAATTGGCTTGAATATACCTTAAACACATGATTGTACAGGTAATCATACCTGCAAAAGTTTTTAAATGTAGGATTAATAAGGTTCAATAAAATGTAAACTGAATAAGAAACAGTCTGATTAACTGCATAGTTAATTTTCGACAATTTATTTGCGTGATAAAATGTCAAAGAATTGAGCCGTGAATGCGTGTCGGAGAGGACAAAGCGCCGAATGAATACATTTGACCGAAACTCATCCCCTTTCATTTAGCTCGGGGAGTTTATCGGTGACGCACGAGTACTGCAATTATGACATTTGTGCTCTGATGATTCGGTCGGTAACACAATCATCAGCTGAATAAAGCGCCATTCACAGTGGAGGGGCGTATTTCACTTGCGCATATTTCAGTGCATGGAAAACCATATTTTTCACTTATTTGCAGCAAAGGAAAATTGAGCGATTGATATTATTTTTTTTTCCTCAATTTACATGATAATGATAATTTTAATAACCAGTGTTTGAGACTAAAATATATTTATTACTATTCTTTTGTTTTTTCCTCAATTTACATGATAATTTTAATAACCAGTGTCTACGACTACAATATATTTGTTATTATTCTTTTGAATAAAAAAAAATATATATATATAGTTATAATTTTTGAAATTATTAAAAATTTAAATCTATAATGTTTAAAAGATTTTTTCACTTGTAGGCACAAAAATTCAAATTAAAATCTATTTATGTTAAAAAGTAAGTACGCTTGTATGTAAAGAAACATAAAAATTAAAATTTTTTAACATCCTGTATGAATTTTAAGAATTATTTTCTTGTATCATTCATTTGTCAACAATTTGTCTTCAATTTAAGTATCATTTAAAAACCTTTTTCTATTTAAAATTTACAATTTTAAAATCTCTTTTCAGCTTCATTAAATCTCTACATTTTCAATAAATAATTTTGATATCATCAAATCTACGTCTAACATAAGATTAATTACACCAAAAACCTTCGAAATTTTCCATTAAGAAAACGCTTTCTTCCGACACTCTTACTTCTTCCCATCAACCAAACCTCAACCAACCCTCCCAATTTTCCAAAAAAAAACACCACCCCACAACGCATTTTACTTTTCGCTCAGCTGACACACACTCGTCCCTCTCTCTATCTTCCCACGTAACTTTAACGAACAGTCCCTCACAAAGACGCCCAGGAATCGTCGAAAGAAAGAGCACAGAGCCAGCGAGAGAGACGCAGAAAGCGTCGTCGTCGTCGTCGTCGGCACTCCATTAGTATGCGCGGAAGCGCTCGCGGCTCGATTGTAGGTGGCATTGTAGCCGAAGAATGTCCTCGTTGCCGCCCCGCGTGCGCCGGACTGCTAGATAAGGATTCGCCCTCGCGCCCCCTCACCCCCTCCGTAAAACGGAGGGAACGTCGTGCACGATTATGCGGGGCTCTTGCTACTACTGCTGGCGGAGCGATTGCCAGGCGTGAATTTTGCAGGTCTCGCGTGGCGGGTAGTTTTGGTTGTAAGAATGAAGATGTGGAGAGAGGGACAGAGAGGGTGAAGATGTGTGGCTGTGTGCTTGGGAGATACTTAACATTTTGATGATTGTTAGTTGTTTGACTTTTAGGATAATGCTTACAACTATAGTAAATAAATGATATTTTGCTAGAAATATTATGTTTCTACGTCTGAGTAGATGTACGATGTAAGTCAACGCTTATTGCAAATTTTTTGATAAGGCTGTGTAAGCGTCCTGTAAAAAAATTTCTAGTTTCAATTTTCGTTTCTTTGGGATAGTAAATATTATTATATGAATATCATAAGACGTTTTATGTTTCAAATAGAATGAAAATTCTAATTAAGCTCTGTCAATTAATAATGCTTATATTTATACTTTTTTTAAACATTAACTTTACAAATATATCAAATGACAGACATGCCTTCCACTACCTTCTAACTAATAATCATATAATCAAAAATAACCTAAGTCGTTAGTGTTATAAAGTAACATTAAATCGTCGAAACTTAATTATTCCAATATTAAACTCAAATACCCAAAAATTAAAAACAATAAAAACCAATATCCATCAAGCGAAAAAATGTCAAATTCACAATTCTCACCAGAATCCGCCACCACGGCAAAGAGAAAAGACTTTCACCTCTCCTCCCTTTTTCTCACTCGATGAAATGAAGAAACCTCGGGTCTGCTGAAAGAATCCTCCTCCGTTCATACATAGTTATAGGTCTTAAAAAAAATGATAGAGAATAAGAAGACTCTCTCTCTTTCTCTTCTACCTCCACCTCCAGCTCCTTCTCCTCCGCCATTCTCCATTCTGCTGTTATCTCGGCACGGAGAAAGCGTGATTGCCTTTATGGGGGAAGAAAGGGTCTTTTGCGGTAGCGATAATGTCCCGGCGCGCGCTCGCGCCGACGCTATCAGAAATAAAACACGGCGCGCGGTGAGAAAGGAAGGGCGAGGGAGTGTGCGAGAGAGAAGAGAAGCGCTCGGGTTCCTTATTTCTCAAGAGCGAGCGTGGCCCGATCTTTACTTCGCTGCTGCTAGGGTAGTTTGTGAATTGTTTGTAGCGGTTTTGGGTTCTACTAATGGTTATTTCATTTTCAAACTCTGGTCATGTTTCTTTGCTTTTTTATGTGGATCATATAAATATATTGAAGAAAATATACTTATTAAGAGAAGAAAGAAATTTGAATAAGTAATATTAATGTGGAGATTTTTCTGAAATATATTTGAAGATGGTGAAAAGATTATATACATATAAATTTTCACAAAGTAATGGATTTTAATAATAAGTAAGATTTTACATGAATATTTACATTAATGTAATACAAATATTACTTTATTATCTAGAAAGCGATTTGTAGATACTAATTTTGTTGGAATTTTAGTGCCGTCTATTTTAATTGAATCGAAGAGATATGTTATTGTGTTTTTCATTACTGAATATTTCTCGTTGATATTTTTTAACGCATATTCAAGCGATGATGGTCAATTATAAAAGCACAGACAGTAACATTTTTTATTGTTATTATTCCGATCTTTTTAATAGTAATTCTTTATTTTTCATGATAAAACAATTTTTATGCTCTGCATTGTACTATGCGCCTCGTTTTCAAATTCCGTTGTCTTCGGAATGTCTTTATTTTATATGATGGATGGAGTAAAAGAACAAGAGAGAAGCAAACTTTTGGAGTTTATCTCTGAGTGATATACTCTGTATTTACTATGTGACACTTTATCATTATGTAAATAATATGTTTTCTTCAAAATGTACAAAGTAATAAATTATCTCTACCTTCATAAAGAAATTTCTGTTTCTCTCGTACTCCTCCAACAACAACTAGAAATAAGTTTTCATAAATGATACGCATTTACTATAAGTTCATCATTTGTTTGCTCATACTACTGTACCAACCTCTCGATACACCTCCCACATTAAATTGCCAGACACTGCTATCAGTTAATTTACTCCACA
Organism: Torymus auratus; assembly: GCA_900474315.1. Taxonomy (NCBI): domain Eukaryota; kingdom Metazoa; phylum Arthropoda; class Insecta; order Hymenoptera; family Torymidae; genus Torymus; species Torymus auratus. The sequence continues at coordinate 9,160 of UXGD01002645.1, read as the reverse complement.
AAAACGAAATTCATCTTGGCTGTTAGTCGAGCAACACCTGCGCGCAGATACACGCGCCACCCAACAAGACACCGCAGCACAATAATCTCACGGCTCGCTCCCCGTAATTAACCGCCGGCGAATTATCTCCCTGCAGTAGAGCCGAACTTTCGACGCGTGTCTCAATCGCGCTAGCACGTGTGTGTAGTTATTACTACACATAAGTCGATCGTCTCCTCGTCGCGGCGTATAATGCGCGTATAACGATGTTATCGCCGAGACCGCCAATTAAACTCGCGAGGCAAGTTCTCGCGCGAGCTCGCTCGTGCATTAACCGGTTGGGTAAACGCTTCCAGCGAAGGGAAGAGAGAGAGACAGAGCAAGTGGGCGAATTAATTTCTCGAGGTATTCAAGCGAGTCGGAATTGCTCGGATTTGTGTTCGTATTATCAGGAGCGTCTTGTATTTAATGCATAAATGTACTTGAGTTGTCTTGAGAAAGTGATGTTTGCGTTCTCTGTTAGTGAAGAAGATTTACTTTTCTTCAGAGCTCTGAAAGTAGTTGAATAATTATAGTCTTCGTTTGATGTTTGATTGATGTCAACAGGTTGCTGCAGATCATTAGCAATATAATTATTATTGTGTACGAGAATTAAGAAAAAACGTTAACATATTAGAAACAGGTTAAATAAGTAAAATAAGTTTTTATCAAATTAAAACAAATAATAAATTAAAATTTATTGCTGATATATTCGTGAATATAAGACAAATGTAAGATGAAATTATAATATTCCAAGTGTATTCACTTGTTAGAAAGAAAAAATAAAAATGGTAAAAGAAAACTTTGGATTTGATATTATAGGATTGTTGGTGAATAATAAGAGTACATTGATTGTTTTTAAAGGTTTCTTTAATCTAATGCATTTTAGTTTAAAATTTATTTACAAATGTCATTTTATATTACAGAGGAACGTCACGAGTGACATGTAACAATAAGATTTCTTCTAGTTTTGTCCTTAATACGAATCCATCTAGAACTGTAGACTAAGTCAATTGCAGACACGTGGTAATGCGGCTACACTTTAGTTTCGATTCTCTTATTTACGATTGATGCTACGTGTGCGACTATTTTCTTTCTTATCGTTAAAGTGACTTCGTGTTAAGAAAGTTGATTAGCCTAAAAATGATGTTTGCGATTGTAACGAGCGAATATTCATTCGGAATTTTACAGAGAAATACTTTATCAACGTTCTAAGGTTTACAATTTTTCTTTTTTCTTCGATACAGATACGTAATTTATATAATTTATACAGTCGTTGAAGTGATATAACTTTCATTTCATTCGAAAACCTACGATACTCCATTGTAGATCACAGAACTTGGACTACTTTACATTTCCTTTTTTTTATACTTCTTTTTTTTAACGATCTACTACTTTTTAACTAATAAAAAATAACATCGTAAATTAGTCAACGTTTTGGATATGAAATAAAGCAATTTGGCACAAATCGATACGTAATCAATTACTACAAAAATTATTCTATAACTACGCGATATTTGTACAATAAAAACATTAAACAAGAAATACACTGCGTGAGAAGTAAATATAATCATACAATATGAAAAATCGTATTGAAATATTTCAATAGCCATTATTATATCGCTGTGTTGAGTATGTAAAATAAGTACTGTCTTGTTATATTTATTTTACATAATTATATCAATCAATATTTTCCTAGATTGTACATGGATTGTTCGAAAATCAGTACGCGATTAAAAAGTTAAAAAGATTGTGGATGATATCAAAATCGTCTTAAAACTAGAAATCATTGGTTTCAAAAACTTACAAGCAATAACAATTAGGAACGTTCCAAATAATAATATTTATATAGAAATAAAACATTTACTCTATAATCCTCAAAGAAACACTTTGATCAACAACGCATTTGCACTGGATAACAAAACTGTACGAAACATATAATTCAAATATTGCATGCTGTAAAGATGTTACATCTATCATTATCGTTATCTAACTTAAGAATTACACGATCGATCGTATTCGCAAAATCATCGGCGAAATCATAAAAACATAATATCCCTTTCTAAATTATCAAAATATGTTTCTTCCGTTGAAAATATATCGTATTCGGCTCCAAGTCAATCGCCCAACCAAATCACGAGCACCGCAAAATTGATAATCATCAATGTAATATTTTAGCAAAACCCCAGCACTTTCAAAGCATTTCTCGCGCTATACAAATTGGGGAAGCTCCGATATTCCCCATTGAAATTCAAGTCGAAAAATAACAGCCGCCAGCTCCTTTCACACCGAAACCTTCCGCGCGTCTCTCTCCGGTCCCCCAGCAAAATCCTCGAGCAACGTTTAGCCGTCGGCGCAATTTTTCCAGCACCCAAAATCCACACATACACATATACGAGCGTGCATTGAAACTCTCTCAACGCGAGCTTATTTCGCATGGGCGGCCGGCAAAGGCGAGCTTTTTCGCCGCTTCTAATGGGGGAAATAAGTACGCGCACGCACGTATATGTGCACGCCTCTATCTCGGGCATAATATGTTTTGGTTATCTCGTCAAAATTGGACCACACACATGGCCTTTGTAGGGATTTTGCGTATCGATTTCCCGGTATAATTCCGCCGGAGACTCAGCTTTTTCCGCTTACGAAAGTCTTTTTCTTCCTCGTTTATTTTTCCGCGGCTTCCTTTTGATGGCCTGGGGAAAATGCAATTTTTTCCCTTCCGATATATGTATATATGCGCGAAAGTGCAGGTCGGATAGACACACTCATTTTCGTGCTTAATGACCAAAAAATTGTCGCTCTCTCTTCCGTACATGGACACGTGTATGTGTGTGAGTGAGAGAGAGAGAGGATTCCATTTCCTTCCCCCTTTTACCTTTATTTTCCGTCAAGGTTTTCGCGTTCGATGGCTCGAATTGCTTTGAATTGAAAGGATATGCATGCGCATATAGTGGGGGGCGAGAGACTTGGAGCGTTGTAATTTGAAAAAGAATTCGTATCAAAATACGCGCACGTGAAATTCGCCGAGAAGCGGATAGTAACATTTACAAATCGTAACGAATCTGCTCGCTTTCACGCGGGACGGAAATAACATCGCGGAATCCAAGAAAATTGTTTGTTAAGTGCAGATTGGATACCCAATGAAGTTTTTATAATTTGTCAATGCTCGGCGTGTATAAAAGAATAAAACATTGTCGGTGTTGCATTATTCTCTACAAGTCGCTTTTCTTGGCTTCGCGCTAACTATTTCCAGATACATATATAGTATTTGAATTGCATCAAGGTATTCAAGCTTGGGATAATGAAAAGTTATAGTTAACTGAAAATAAATTAATTTATCGAAGGTATTAGAAGTAATAGTTCAAAAAACCATGAAATTTATCAACTTTACTTGATTCGATTGCATCTAACAGCATTAAGGATATCATATTGATGGTCACACTACCAAGGCTGAACAATAATATAATATTCAACCTCGCCACTCTGGCCATCATTTTATCTATCGTACTATCTTATCAAACTGACATTACTCTATAAAAACAAAATCACAAACTCAGCTTACCATCAGTTCCCCTAAATAAACAATACTAACCTATAACAATCCCACTTCAACACCCAGTTGCAATTCAATTCACCTCGAACATCCCAAGGCCAACATAGACCAGGACCGCGATAGGAAACAATATGTAATAATAATATACAAAAGGTTTGACAATCGACTTGCGCTTACTGAACACTCGCTACGGACGATGGCCTGGCAGTCGTCGTCCTGGCCAGGTTCCTCGCCGCGATAATCTCATCCTCGAGGCTTCTCCCGCTGCTACCATTCCCACTGTTATTCAGCATCGAGACAGGCGACGAGCTGGACAGAGTAGCAGTGGTGGTGCTAAGGTTCGTGGCGGTGACCTGGGTAGGTATGGGCGATAATATGCCAGCTGGAACCTGGACGTTGCGCCACCACTCGGCTGACGTGGGAGCTCCCGTGGTTGGCGGCCAGCCGAGGTGGTTCCCCCGGAAGTTAAGGTCCGGGAGAACCGGAAGCGGCCTTCATATGACATGGCTACGGGGCGAGCTCGAAGCACTGCCGGCCAAACTCTGCACCGAGAAGTTGCTTATACTGCTGCTCACCGACTGTGGCTTTGGTGATGTTGACGACGACGATGACGACGTTGTCGTTGTCATGATGCTCGTGGACGAGGGTAGGATTAAGTGGATAGGTTTGGATTCGGTTCTCTCGACGATGATGGGAGACGACGAGGACGTCGTGGAGAACCGGTCCTGTGACTTGTCGTCGTCGTTGGTTGGGCCTTGACGGTCAAGGCAGGACGATGTCTCGTACGAATCGTCGCTGTACTTTCGGTAGTCTTTCGAGTCTTTGCTGTCGAGGCTAAAGCGGTCGTCCTCCGGACGTGCTGGACTTGGGAACGGACGGTCTTCTGGTTTGCCTGGGAGGAAACTTGGCCTTTTTAGGTCCTTGGGGCTTGGGCAGCCGCAGTTTACCTGAAAGTAACGGGGATTCGGGTTGATATGTAATTGGAATTTTAGAAACGTTTGATCGGAAATTTGAGGATATGATTCACAGACGAAATTTAGATTGAGATTTCTGTATCTTATAGCAAAATTTAAGTCATAATCGTAGTAGAAAAAAATGACGATTTAAAAGAAATGATTGCTTCTTCTTCTAGTTCCGTAAATTTCAAGTTTTTTTACTGACCGTTTTTCAATTTTAATTGACAATCTCATAAATACATTAATTTTTACATTGTATGAAAAATTAATGAATGTTAGCAGATATATATGATAATAGAGATAAGGGACTCATCTTAAAATTTATGTATTTGTATTAAATTCTACCGTGATGACGATTGGCACACGAAAATATTATAATTGTGTTTGTGAGTCTTAGAAATGATATTTATATTAACAGGACGTCAAGCTAATTATCCTACCTGCAAACAACTAGGCGTGGTCAGTCCAGGCCAAGCCACCTGATGCCCGGAGTAAAAGCTACCGCCCGATCCGTAAATCGCCTGAAACGCGAGATCAGCTGCCAGTTTTCCACCTCCAAAATCCTCGCCCATCTTATGCTGTATCGGATACAGGGGATACGGGAACGGTGGGAAGAACCTCGGTATCTTCAGATCCTCGTGGCTGATCAGCGGATGGTTCATACCAGGCGGGCCCAGAGGCGGTAGCAGTCCCCGCGATATCGAATTCAGGGTGTTGTGGTGCTCGCTGCTGGACATCGCCAGGGGCGACAGCGAGAAGCCGAATTTGTTTTCCTTCTTGATGACGGATTTAGGCTTGCGCCGCGGTCTGTACTTGTAGTCCGGGTGCTCCTTCATGTGCAGCGCCCTGGAACGGAGAAAGAAGGAGAGAGATTGAATGGTGTTGTAGTCAAAAGCGAAGGCGTCTGAGTGGAGATCGGGGTTGCGTGGTGTAAGGGTTGGAAAAAATGGATGTCAAGGTTACGCGAGATGGAAAAGGGTTGATATTTTGTATTCAAGATGATGGATTGTTAATTATTTGATTTTGGCTTAAGAGTAGTCTGGCTATTAATGGAAATCGCTAAATACTTGTCTATGTATGAAACGATTTTATTTATATTTCTTAGCTGTTTTTGAACTATCTTATATTGATAAAATGACTGTAGGGCATGGCTATGGTATGGAAATAATAACAAAATACCTCAATAAGAAATCCTTAAATAAGAAAAATTCATAAAATATGTACAATTTCACAAATCAAGATCCGAAAAAATTTGGAATCGCTGCTACCAGATAATTTTTAGCGACTACAATTGAATTGAAGTTCATTATAGAATTTTACTTTCTCTACATTTTTTTAATTAAAGGTTTTTTTGGCTTAATTTATGAGTAATATTATGTAATAAACGATTTACGGTACACGATGTTCTTTACACAGACACAATATCGTTTTTCTTCAATTTTCATCGTATTAGTAAATATATAACAGTTTTGCTATTACGTTTAATATACTAATTGAGAAACTTAAGTCTCCTTTTCAATCACCTTCGTAATATTAAATTAGAAATAAATAATAAAATAAACGTCGAAACATGCTGATAATGCTACATATACATCATTTCATTGTACCCTTTGTAAAATATGACCGTAAAAACACACGAATAAACCCCGCAAAACGTTCATAAAGCGCGGCATTCAAATCGAAAAGAATAACATCTTTTCTCTCACCTCGGCACAATGTTCCTCCATCACTCCACACAACAGCTCGAATTGTCTCTCTCATATGTACACAAACCCAGCACAGCTTTGATAACGCATTTTTTTCCTCCGTCTCTCTGTTTAATTTGGCCGGATAAAAAGCGTATCATTCACAGCGATGCACCTCTCTCTTTCTCCTCGGGTGCTCCCATATCCACACGTCTAAGATTATATACACACATAACGCATACACGAGAGGCACGTCGCGTCTTCGTCAAGCGGCGCGCGTGCACACGTCTTATCTCCGCGCCAGGTATGTTATAGCGGGCATTGTGCGCGTAGTCCTTATCGCGGATTTTCGTCGTCCGCTCGTTTTGAGGAAACGCTCATGCAGCGGGAAGAAAAATACACGAATACGAGAGACTGCACGCGTGTGCTCGTTATCGCGCTTGAGGTGGAGGAGGATAAGCGAGACAAAGATATATATCAGGAGAGGCGTCTAAGCGCTAGAGCAAACAGATCTTGATTTGAGAACGGGACACTTCAAGGGCACCTTTCGACTCGAGCTTGACATTCACCTTGTCATGATGGGATATAGGATATTTTTCTGTATCGGGGTCTTTGGAGTACGTTTGATCTAGTTTTTTTTTCGTATCGGATGTGTGATCGGTTGATTTTAGTTTCGAAAGATATGAATGGATTCTTTGTTTTTCTATAGGGAATAATAACGGATATGGGTCATTTGTGAATCGAGTTTCATTTGTTAATTTATTCGTTTATTTATGTGTATTTCATATGTAATGTGTATGTATGAAGCGAATTTTTATGGTATAAAATTTTAATGACACACTTTTACACTATAAACTTTAAAATACCTCTACCTTCACATCCTTCGCCCTTTCAATTCATGAATTCACAAATTGTTATTAAAATCAACATATTCCTTCCCCCTACCCACCCCCTAATTCCCATGACTCTCAGACCCCTCCAACAACACTTCCACATTGTACACCCTCTCCATGTCGCAAAACACGCGGTCGAAACAAAAGCCGAGCACCGCACAGTGGGCACTTGGCTTATATATATCGCAGCTTGCACATAGTGACCCCACGCGAGTCTGCTGCAAAGACTGGCGGCGGCAGCTCTTCGCAACAATGGCGACCGCAACGATCACATAGAGAAAACAGCCAGCTGCGAAAATTTGGATGGAAACGTACATGTGGCCTGTGCAGCTTGTGGTCCTAATGCGCTCTCGTCGAGAGAGCTGATGTGTAACACGGAAAAGCGTTCGCATAGTTTTGTTGTCGGAGGCGCGCAGCGCTGAATGCTGAATTCTAAACAAATGAGGTGATTGAGTCGTTGTTGGCGATGGCTGTGCGACGCCGCGTGGAATTTGGGATTGACCTGTGTGTGATGTAGCTGCGGGGGAGTCGATATATAATTGTGATGAATTTATTAGGAGTTGATTCGGTTATGGTGGGCGGATGTGATTGAAAAGGTAATTGGAATATCTATGAATTTAATTGCCAAAAATTGATGACGTGGGAAAAATGGTCGAATGAATTGTCTTCTTGAAAGAGTCATACTTGGTTTGATAAATATAGGAAGGTTATATTCTGTTAACAGTTAGATTTGTATCGAATAATTTTCTTTTTAACAAATGTTACAAATGTATCAGGTACTATATACGCGCGACAAAAAAAAAGAAAAATCCTTTGAATAAACCTTTTCACAAAATCCTTTCTCCCGCGCCATTTTAAGCGCACAACGGGAACAAAACTCGCCTGCCTCTCCCTCCACCCGCGCGGAAATATTACAGGCGAAAAACTGGGCCACGAAAAAGCGAGCACGCCTCCCTATATATTCGCACACAAAACCACGTCGTCTCGCATATACATACCCGCGTATAATATATTTCTCCGATTCTATTGAGAAATTCTCTCTCTCGCTTCTTCCACCCTGCCTCTCTCCATTCTATTCTTTTTATCTCCCTGGAAAAAGAAAGCAGGATAAAGAAGACGACGCAGAGGCGCGCGGTGTATAAACACACACACACACATACTCACACATAATGGGGCATTATGCGCGCGCGATATCGCGGTTTTGTGTGTGCACAACGCGATATTTACAGCGAATGGCCCGGCGGAGCGATAAAAAAGAAGCGCCGCGGCCCGTGCGCGGCGCATCACCCTCGTATGAGCTATATTGTGTATATGATGCGCGCGTGCGGTTATGTGTGGGAGTTTAATTCCTCGACACCTTGGCTGACGACGACGTCAGCCTCGAAATTCCAGGTTGTGGTCAGGGGAGGGGATACACAGTGCCGGGCTTTCTTGCTTGGGTAAATAAGACGTGGATTTTGGTTCCGAGAAGCGCGTTTGTGGTGTGTATTGATATAGTGGTTGATTGGAGGGAATTCTTTTTCATTGATACAGTCTTGTGAATGAAGATGTTTGCGGTTCTGTCGCGTATTGATTGTACGTTGATTTATAAGGCAGTTTTTATATATTTTTAGTTTTTTTTTTTAGTAAAAATGTAGGAATTTCAGTGGTATTATTCAACGTAAAAAGATATTTTACAGAAATGTGCAAACATACGCCGTAACGAATGAGCATATTTATATAGTGCTATTTTGATTTTAATGCGATTGTTTAATTATATATTATGGAAATAATAAACTTATCATTTATGGATGTTAATTGTATATTTTTGGCAAAATCAAAATAATTGAATAAGAAAAGTCCCTTACAGGATATTTTAATTCTATAATGAAAATTGATTGATTTGAAGTATATTGCTAATACAGCAGAGGGAAGAAAATTATTATGTTATCCTAACCACCAACATATTATATTATATCAGAATAGTTAGATTAACAAACAAATAGTAGTTTTGCCAATAATTTCTATATTGTTACATTTACTAACCTCTCCTTATTGAAAGTTACCAACCAAGAT
>UXGD01002644.1:0-24766 GCA_900474315.1 Torymus auratus | reverse complement strand
TTTCCTATATAAACGGAGTAAATATTAAAGGCTTAAGAGAATAAGTTCCGAAACCAATGTAAGAGGAACTATTGAAATTCTCCTCCCCGCATTCAAGCGGTGGGGGGGGGGGAATCAATCAAGATCACATTGTGAAATAACTAACTTTTTGGTAACTATTATTTGACTATACATTTTATATTTTTTTGGTTTCTTTTGTATTTTTAAAAAACGATTATATTTTATTAAATTTTCTGATGAGGGTGACATTGTTCACCGAAACGTCAAACATACACCCTCAGTAAGGAGTTTTTTTTTCTTTCCTTACCTGCCGCCTCGGGAAGATCGACAGATTCCTTCACCAATACATTTTCGTAAAACTTTCCGTAAACGTATACGTACGTACTTCGCGCTAAGTGTGAATGCGCGCGGAGCATTAGCATTGGATTTTTCTCGAAACTAGACGGGATTTTTTTAAATCCACGTGCGTTTATCATGCTATTTGCTCCCGTAACCAACAACGCGCACAGGTCTTACTTCACTTGCTTTATATACCTAGATTTACGAGCGGTAATCCGGTAGTAAGTCGTACATTTATAATTATTCTTTTGCAAAACGAAGATTAAATTTTCTCTTGAAATACGAAGGAAAAATACGTACTCTCTCGACTTCCTAGAACAGCCAATTGATTTAGTTATAGAAACTCGTTTTTGTTCGTAAAAATAGAAAATTACATTTGAAAAGTCAACCTGCGTAACAGCTTTATTACATTAGGTATATAAAAACATAAAATGTTCTAGAATCGAATCCTTCCTTATATAAAAGTTAAAATCTTATTACACTGTAATACGCTGCGCTTTTATATATAGCACAAAGGCGCATTCATTTGATCAACTTTGTACGTCAGCGTGATCTCAAAATACTCGAAAAGAATTTCCCCTATATATATTCGTTAGCTCGCAGGTAGGTAACAGTTTTGACATTGTCAACAACAACTACGCGTCTTATTTTGTTTTATGTTCTTTTTTATACCGCTCCTCTCTTAACTTTTGTTTCTATCCCTGGCTCTATCCTTTTACGTTCTTCACCCTTCGCTCTCGCTCTATATATATTTCGGGCTCGCGCGTTTACGAGAGCCGATTAACGGGGCGAGCGCACGCGCGCGTTTATCTTTATTTTGCTTGGCGAGTCGGCGCGGCAGTTACAGGCGAATTAGGCGCCCGACGCGCAACATCCCGAGAACTTGGGATTTTGTATATGAGTGTACAACTCAAGGATGAGGAATGATGCGTAGGTTTACGATTGAAATAATAGTTATAGTTGAAAGATTTCACTCACTACTAACACGGGATTCCAATAAAAATTAAAAAAGCTTTTTCAACCAATCTGATTCAAGGATTTATACTGTGAATTGTTTATAGATATATCGAGATATTTACTTTCGTATGCGCAAACGACAATATTATGGTTTTAAAAATACATTCACATCTTCAACAGTTTACCTCATTCAATCATCCTTCCGTCTTGCTCTTCCGCAACGGTATATACATGAAACTTCGCTGGAGCGATTTTGCTGCCCGCGAAATCTGGTTTCCGCGAAATTCGATTTGATAACGGATACTGCTATGGCTATGTATTTTGCGACTTTTTTTTCCTGATTGACAGTTTTCGGGAGTGGAAATGTCGAGAACGTGCGCAACGATGATGACGTCTCTCTGAGTTAAATCCTTTCAACTTTAACTTTTGTTTTTCAAATCTCTTTATGTCAAAAGTGTATAAATCTGTTTGATATAAAAATAAATGTAAATGTGAGTTTGTAGAATTTTTTTTTTATATTTACAGCTAAGTATGTCAAGCGCTTACGTCGAGTTTTGAAAAGCTCGATCTGCATTGCTATGAGCTAATGAATACTTTCGTGCATAAAGGGTCCGCCCTCAGTGACTCAGACATAGCAATGGGGACCTTTAAAGAATTGTAATAAAATAAAATAACAAAAAGGCGTGGTAAAAAATCTTTGTATATACCTATATAATTAAATTATAAATTATAATTAGCCTTTTTAGAACTTACTTTCTTTACACGTATATATAATGCTCTTAATTTCAATGGTGTACTTTTTTCTAAAAAGCAAGAATATAAAAAATATGGCGCAGATACATTTATACACTTGACTTTAATCTTATTCGCGTTTCAGTTATTGTACAAAAACAACGAATAGTTAATTATACAATTATTACTTAAATGCGCTACCGAACACTTTCCAAAACGTCGCTCTAAATGAAATTTGACGTGAAAAAAGTCAGCGCGTATTATAATAACCCCGCAGAGCGAGTGACTGAAAGGCATAATTCATTAAACTTTGACCGTCGACTATATAAGCACGCGCTCTGAAACTTATAATTGATTTAAAAATCGTGGAATATCGCTCGAGCTTCAGAGACGCCAGTGCGGCGCTTTTTACCACTCGACCACTCAATACATTATTTCCTCCCTCTTCCACTTTTACCCGCTTGACCGACCGTACCCACATCACCCGCATTAGCTCCGCACTTCTGCAAAAAAAGGAGAGCGATTCCGCAAAAACCTTCATTTTCTCGAGTGCGCATTAAGACGCGACTAATCCGCTGCGAGCACACAATCTCTCCGCGCGTTAAAAAATTCACGAGTGGCGCGCTCTTGCCGAGTATTAAAAATACTTGAAATATCTCATCGAAAATCGATATGATAGGTATATACTCTTTCATATTATATCCCCCTACGTCGTACTCGCGTCGTAATTACAAAAAAAATGTAAAGCCTCTTAATTACTTTCACACGTCGCGAGTTCTCTTTCTCTCTTTCCGCACTTATACACGCAAACAATATAACCATATGATGTCGAGAAGAGTCTGTATAGTTCCTAGCCTCACGCGAGGAAAGCCAGCTTTTTAATAATGCAGGTACAGCGAAGGGCGCAGAGCGACGCGCGTGTGTATATACAGATGAAAAATTAATATAAGAAAACCGGACACCGTATAATTTTCCACTATATGCGTTTTTTCTTTCCTTCTATCTCGTCCCGAGGAAGGTGAGATGCAACGCGTGCATGCCTATATAACGCACCTGAAAAATGAAAACTCGCCGACCGGCTGACAGCGGCGCGCAAAATTAGAGCGTAATGACGACGCGCCGAGCTGTGTATAACTAAGCGAGAATGAAAAATGAAAATTTTTATAATCAGAGTAAAAAATTGACGTCGGCGCGAATTGAGATTGATCAGCTGTGATGCACGCGCGCTGTTCTGTTTTCTTTTCGAGAGATATAAAAACAACAACGGAGTACAGTGGCACGTGCATTGTATTGTCGTAGTCATCGCAACTGTGTTGTTGTTGTTGTTGTTGCTTGGTCCGTGTACACACGCCCAACTGTTTTCAGCTTGTTACTTTTGTATGTCGATAGCCTCGTTAATTCGGCACGAATTCCTCTCCTCACGAGCGCACTACACACACGGGAGCGAACTCGTAAAACATTAAAATTCGTAATCAACTTGACGAACTGACTCTCCAATTCTTTTTTTGTTTCGCCTCTCAACCCCGACGAACGCGGGCGATAAAAAAAACGGACGTTAAATTTCGTTTGCCTCGCACGCGCGAGCGTAAATCCCATCGCACACACATACACACACTCGTGCGCGCTCGTTACTTTTGTATATCGGTAATTTCGTTAATTCAGGGAGCGAAATTGCGAGGCGCGCGCGCGAGTGCGAATGAGCCATAAAAATCAACAAGTGGCCGCTCAATTAGGCACGCGTGCACACATATACGCCAGAGCGCGAGATTGGAAATTCGAAAATCACTGCTAGCTGTGTTATTATCGCTCGATGAGCGCGCGTATTATATAGCTCTTGCATTAAATCGGCCGTAAACGCGGCGTAATGCGAGAGGAGCGTTTTTATATGCGCGCGAGCGTCGTTAAGTTATAAATTTGTTCGATGAATTCGCAAGTGATGGTAATGAGGGGGATAGCGTCGTGTAGATATAGATTGTGATTCGATGCGAGTGTGTAGAGGTGTGATTTCGGTTAAATTTTATATATTGGTGTGTTTTTTGGTCGGGGTTAATTTACGTTTTGGGGTGAACAATTTTTTCGTTCTAACGAGTAATGAGAATGAAGAGTTCTAATAAAGCGTATAATTACCAAATTATTACGTTATATTTCTTGATATGGTACGGATAAAGATTTTAATACGCATGTATATTTAAATTTCGTATAGTAATGTGCTCGGATGAAAGTTTATTTTAAAATCGAACTTTCATATTATATACGTATAAATTTAAATTTATATAAACTCGCACACGTGTCCAAGTTGATGGCTCTCATCGCGATGATAAAAATTTCCATCCCCGGAGCATTTTTCCCGCACACGTTTTATGGTGGAATTGAAAAACTCGCACGTTCCTACATACGAACGAAAAATATTCCATTTATCCCCATTCGCATTAGCAAAACAATAGTTTTGCTCAAACGAATCATTCTTATACCTATATCCTGAAACGCAATTTTCTCGTGACTCTCAACAGCGAACCGCGGCCAATAATAAACTTAATCGAATTTTTCCAATCAACCGAAACCCCGTTACTTTGTTTAATAAAAATGAAAGGGAACGGTGTCAAACGCGCCATTTGTCGCTACTCTCACGCGACTAACTTTTTCCCTTCCGGGCCCCCAACTTGCGCGCGAAATCAAAAAGAATTCTATTATTCTTCCAAGATTATATCTCCGGTGCGGAAAATAAGAGAAACTTTGGGTTTTGGCTGATTTCTTTTCCACGCGTCGAATATTCGATTCGCGCGCAAATATTGTCGTTTCATTACTATCGGCGCCTCCTTTTTTTCGCCTCCTATATGTGTGTGCGCGATAACTCACGTCGATGATATGCATCGGAGTTCGAAAGTCGTTTACAATCCATTAGCGGGAATTCGCCTGATTATTATCAGTGGAGCAGAGCAGTAGCAATCGATCGAGTTTGAGCTTCCTTCGATGATTCGGTGAAAAAAGAAAACAGAGAAGGGAGGGTCTCGCGTTTCCGAGGCGTGATTAAACTTAATATTATCGCGAGATGGTGTGGGAAAGTGTGGGAAACGGCTGCGATTCGATTTTATGCGTGTTTTGGTAAAAAGTCGTTACACGCTAGAGGTGGGAAATGGAAATTTATTCGACGGTTGCTCGAATCCGGATGAATTTAACGGTGTTGCGAGGTATTTCGAAGAAATTTTTCATTTGAAATTAATTGAAAAGCAATTATATGGGAATGGAATTGAAATTTATTTATAATATAAATTATATTATTCTGACATTTCTGACATATATTAAAACTGCATGAATAATGTTGATTTTGTCGAATCGATCGTATAATATTTCAAGACTATAATAGTGGTATTAAATTAATCAATTAGATCAAATACGAAATGGATAAAATATATTTAGAATTCATAATTTTCATGGAAAAAATTTAGTAGTTACTTTTGGATATAAAATGTGACAGAATCCACAATAATATTACAATTTTTCATATGCTAAAATAATCATAACTTTTTTTAAGGCATATACCGAGCTTGACTTTCCTACTTTCATCTCTCACATAATATATGAGAAAAGTTTCTTATACTTGTAAGAAAAATATATAAACATAAATGAAAAAAAATATAAATAAGAAATTTATTTCTTATATTACTTACTTAAATAAATAAAATAAATAAATAAATATTTAAAAAAGACACTGAAATACAAGTTTCTAATTTTCAAGTGACAGTTTTTTAAACATATAATTGTTATAAAATAAGTTAAGTAAGCCCATGATTCTAAAATACGAATTATTCATTAACAACATTTCCAGAAAAGGCTAATAAAGCTAAAGAAAATACACTTTCAATTACTCTTGTTAAATGAAATAATGTTAGTTCCTTCCAATATTACGGTAGTTGAAAATTAAACTACGAGATACACAAAATATATTGTGCAATTTCCAACGTATATTGTTGTTGTATTTTGTGTAACCAGATGGCCAACATAGTCTAGCTTTAAAAGAGTTCAGTATTTTTTCCGGAAAAAGCAAATGAAAGCTCGTTTTGTCCATTTTTATTTTATTTTCTTGTAAAATTTTGTACGACCAATATACTGACTGCAAGATTTACGTTTAAAATATTTGTTCAATAATAATGTTATTTTGAAAAAAAAAAACTTATAAAAGATACATAAGAACACCAAAATGGAGCCCGAAAGGTATAATTAAAAAAATGTTTTAATAATTTTATTTTACGGATCCTGATGAAATGCAGCATTACCTTTATTACCACAATTATCATCTTTCTTACACCCTCTTAATTAAGAGCCAAATTTTTCATTCTCACCGCGCTTCACAAACCCACATTTCAATCTTCAAGACTCCAAAAACGCTTCGGACTATTTCCTCGCTACCGCAGCGCAATATACCATTGGCCGCGGCAAAGTTTGTCGTCACGTAAGCAAATAATTTAGTTTCCCGTCGACAAAACATAATAGGATTATACATACTACACGCGGACATCTGACCTAGTCCGTCTGCCGCGTTCACAGTATACGCGCGCGTGCTGATGAATTCCATTGAGCCTTGATTGCGTACGTATCAGCAATAAATTGCAATGAACTTTACTGCCGCATCCGCTTATAAGCTCTCGCGTATATTACAACATATCAGCGAGCGCTACACTTAATCGTAAAAGATTTATATACTCACCTTTTATAAATTAACCGATCGCTATATATAGCTGTATACAGCGAATTCAAAAAAATCTTTTACGATTCCACGCGACACGTAAGAAATGGCGATGCCTTATATATATCGATCGAAAATAGCATATATACATTGCCGGCACAATCTTATCTCGCGACCTTTCCCAACCATTATAAACCACCTTCACCCATACCGCGAGAACAAAAAAATAAACGTGTCGTATAACGAAAGTCAAGGACTCGCCTCTCGCCATTTCTCGCGAAATCCCTCCCTGATAAGTCAACCCCCAAAATCTCAAAAGAATCCGACGCGCAGAGGAAAAAAAAAGTGAAAAAGAGAACGAAGAAAATATTATTTTTGAGCGACATGGCATACTGCTCGCGAGGGTCTCTCACTTATTTTCTCTCTGCGCGCGGTTTATTGCGCTTTCACGCGACCCGCGCTCTTTTTAATGAAGCCTCCGCGGCGCAGGGACATTTTTCAGAATGGCCTCCTCTCTGCATTTTAAGCATCTTGCCTCGACCCTCTGACTTCCTCGCGCCTCATTGTTCTTCCTGACTTTTTGCCCCGGCGTTGAAAATTTCTGGCCTCATGTGAGTTGTGTGTCTAAATGCAGATGCGCACGCGAACGCAGTGCGGAATTATATACGATGCCCTTGGAGAAACAGCAGAGTCTGATGTTGTTACCCTGTATGTAAAAATATTTTACGTGGTTTTATGCGAGTGCACACACATGTGTACACGGCGAAGGGCGGGAAAACAGAGGAGACTTTGAAACGGGTAATATGAACTTTTTTTCTTTTTTTTCGAGATGAGTTTTACAGGAGCTGTCGTTTATCGCGCTCGTTGGCCGCGTAGTCGATTGTTTCAGGATGACAATGAGGTCGGTGTTGGAGTATTTTTGCTTCAGTTAGGTGTTGTATAATTCCTTTAGCTAGGTTTCGTAAGAGCTGGTGTGTGCGTGTTTTTTCGTATTATAAAAGATTCATAAAAGTTATTACGAATATAGTTATTTCTGAAGAAAAAATTTTTCAGTTTATTCTTTGTAAGGGCCATATCATATTACACTGTCTCGCGGCCTTGCCTTATTGAAAAATTTAATTAAACGTAAAAGCAGCTGAAAAATATGAAAAATATATATAACTTATTCTCGCACTTGGGATTATAAAAAAAGAAAAATGTATAAAAAACTCATGGCTTGTTGAGGTACAGTTCGTAAGAAATATCAAAAGCCAATAAAATCTACGAGAAAAATGTTTGAAAGAATCTCAGCTATACAATAATAACGGTGTCCTTGGGTAATAAAGCAATGACAATGAGGCGCGATAAAACGAGCTCCATTGAAATATTTTCTTACAAACACGTTATTTATTTTTTTTTTTTTTTCTTCAAACAAACATTATCACAATCTCGAAATTGTTTCATCACTTTAAATCTTAATACCTACTAAGAAATGCCTTTCTTCGCCGAATGGTCTTCCACCCTTACAACAGCCCATTCAAGAATAACAAACCTAGCTTCCACGTTCCAGCGTAACCTCGGGCCGTCTGCCAAAAAACCAAAACTAATTCGATCGCAGCCTTACCTAACAATCCCCGATCCCTCCGAAATAATGTAATAAAAGCCGTGCAGTGCGCGGCAAATACGTATAGGATCGATAATTTATACGCTTTGCTCCGCGTGAATATATGTACCAAAGTACGACGGCAAGGACGAGCTACTGCAAGTTGCGATAACACGTGGCGCAACGCATCCTGAATAATTATCGCGCTGAAATATCTTGAAATGCATATCAACGACGTGCGAGCGCGCGAAGCGGCTTTTCGTGCGGCCGCTAATGTTGCTTACAAGGGGTTGCTGGTGGTGCGCACTAACTAGCAAAATTGCAATGGTAATCGATTTTCGTGATGACGTCGTGTAAGTGTATAAGAGAGGCAAGATAATGCGCTAATTAATAGTTTAAATGATATATAACTTGTAACGTAATAACCTTTCCTTAATAATTTTTGCTTAACGGAGAGAATTTTTGCGTAAAAATACCGTAATGACAATTTGGAATAGCTGAAGCGCGGTAAGGAAAAATTAGTGTGTTATAGTCCGATAAAAATTGCAGTGAAATCACGGTAACAAAAATATTGTTAGAAAAGTTTATTTACTATAAGTATAGAAAACAAAAATGATCGTCATCAGAGTTAAATTATATTTACCCCCAAATCAAAACTTACAATAAATCTCCACGCCTCTTGCAACCTAAAATAAATACAAAACTCAGCGCATTAGTCCCGTAACTCACAACCTGCGCGCAAAACGCTCTCACCTCGGTGTATATACATACACTCATAAATTCCGGCCTCTCCCACATGTCCAATCGGATAACACAGCACACCCACGCAAAATACGTATATATACACGCGTGACACTGTACACACCACTCGACGCCTGCAGCCACTCTTCGACTTTCTTATATAAGTACGATGCGCGGCCGTCTCGAATTTCGCATCCGCGAGGAGAGGCTTCGTCATTAAGCTCATTATGTCGCGGCCGCGCACTAATGCGCCGTGGAACTTTGAAGAAAGGCATCCGGTAAGCGATACGAAAGCAGATATATATGTGTGTGCGCTGGAAAATAGCTTGCTGGCGGAAGCTGCGGAGATAAGCTAATATTGACTGCACCGTGACGGGCGCGCGAGAGAAAGAGAGAGGAGGGGAAACATCGGATCTGTTTCCGATTGAGGAGAGTGAGAGGACGTTTCTTATAACTGCGTTGCGTGCGCGTGATAAAGGGGAACGATTGCCGGAGGTTTCTTTTGATCGGAAAGTGGAGCGCGATCGTGCGAGCTGTACCGAGGCGAATCAGTAGAATGGCGCGTTGTGTAGTCAGACGGGAGAGGATATCAGTGTTCATGGGCCAATTTGGAGCTCCGTATATAAACGATCAAAGTAAATTGTTCGTATAAATAGGCAGAGCAATGGTTTCGTTAATAATGTTGGTTCTTTTGTATATCGTTTTACAATTAAAGTAAGTTTGATAAACAAAGTACTTATAGGTATATGCGTGTTATGATTAGGTCGTTAGTTTCTCGAGAATTGATTTTTTTAAAGAAGAATTCTTGTGCTGGAAAATTCTGTTATATAAGGTGTAATGGCAAACGAACAGCTATATATATATATATATATATGTACCGTTGACGAATGAATCTTTCTCGAAACATTTGCCAGCGCGGCAATGAAAATTGCGCCGAATTTCCGCGGGATTTTTCTGCCGTGAAATACAACTTACATTCGGATTAATACCGAAAAAATATTCAAACCAAAGTTCTATTTGTAATGAATTTCCAGACGAGTAACGTGAGAATTTTTAATTTCCATTTTAAACTGTCCGAAACGTTTGAAACCGCTGCATTCAGAGCGCGAAAAGCGTTTCATTTAAGAAAAGGGTAGGTACATAACGTCGTTCCCGCTAAAAATGGAAATCTGAATAAGAGAGCAGTATAGCACGACGTCGAGAAATTTTTCGCGCTCAACCTTGAAGAAGAAACGAGAAAGAAAGACTATATATACTGCGCTGCAGACATACATTTAATTAGAATTTTCTTTTGTTCCCAAATTACACCTCCTGGCTATACTTTAACCACTCCTAAATGAAATTTTTCAATTAAAAATCTCCACCATTCAACCCGTCCTAATTAAACTCACCCATCTAATCACACTTCTCCACCGCCGCGGAATCATCATCACTTCCCCGCAATTACATACGACCGTCCTACATCCATTGACAAACCCTCTAACAGCTGCACCGCGCAAACAACCAACAACCGCGTCTATACACTCCGTTCCATCGTTATACCACCGTTATTCCAATTACCCACAAAGAGAGGCAGGCGCAGATACACCTATTAATTCAAAATCAAACAAACCAATCGGCCTCGTCATGAACGAAAACAGACCGCCGTGCTGCCACAGCGCATGAGCCAATATGTATCGATATCCACGTTGCGTGTATATATCAAACAATACCTATACGCGCCCATAGACGCGCGAGACCGCAATCATCCACTCGACGCTGATGCGGCGCGACAATGCTCGCGCCTCGCCTATCTTGCCGCAGTGCTATGCGAAGGAGGAGGATGTGTGTGTGTTCGTGCACGTGTCGCCCGGAAGTTGATCTGTATATGTACACATATGTTTAAGTGTATGTACATACGGATTCAGTTTCAGTTGCATATTGACGATGTGTGTGCGCTTGGGTAACATAGTGTGTGTGTGTGTGTGTTGTATATATATACAATTGAGAAGCATATACCGCGGAGCAACAAATTTTATAGGCGAGGTCTCAGGATGAGTGGGGTATAACACATCATTTTTTTAAATATAGCAAAATTCTATAGCGCGTTGCGCGTACTATTTCATTTTTGCGGTTATATGAACACTATTTTTCACTATTATTTAGTTTTGATTAGTTTAAATGATTTTCAAGTAAAAAAAAATCAAATGTTTGTATTCCATTAAAATTATTTAATAGTTCTATAAATATTTGAGTATCAAAATTCAAATATAGGGGATACTCGCACCTGTTTCATATACAGACCAAACAAATCAATCTTTAAATGCTTCACAACATCCGTCCGTGGACAAAGGAACTGTTTTTTCTTTTTTTTTACAATATACTTGACCTTGACGTAAAAAAAACACATTTTTAATTTAAACAAATTTAAATCTTAAAAAATTCAAATATTTCCCCTCTTTTCAAATAAACCAATCACGAAGATTATTTAAATGAGCCGTATACTACTTTTTGTTATATCACTTTTTTAAAGAGAGGATTCTTTTAAATTTCTCTCTTCTTATATATTTCGAGGAAGATTAGGAAGTTTATATGAGCATTTTGACGCAACTATTTCCTCATTCTCCACACATGTAACCCGAGCGTTACACACTCAGACACGCGCCGCACACCATCATCCACTCTCACGTCCTCAGCGTGCACCAGCGACGCGTATTATAGCGTATATAGATGCGTACGCACGTGCGATCGCGCGCATTATCTTATCGATAAAGTATATAAACGCGCGCGCGCAGACGCATCCGGCCGTCGATTTCGCTTAATTTTCCGCCCGTGTTGAGGGCGATCCGCGCGCGGTGCACGTCGCTGTCCGTCCGTCAATTATATTGTTAGCTCTATACTTGCACACGACGCGCGCCTGATCGAAGTCATCGGCTGCCTATCGCTCTCCACTTATATTATATATACATATACGTGCGCGCTGCAGAAAGGCGCGACTCGATTTAATTACGAGCGCGCGTGGGTGAGAAGGAAAACAAAAGCGCGACGGAGATGAATACGGAATAGTATATATATATATAGCCATATAATGCTCTAATGGGCCACGGAT
The DNA here is from genome assembly GCA_900474315.1 of Torymus auratus. NCBI lineage: Eukaryota > Metazoa > Arthropoda > Insecta > Hymenoptera > Torymidae > Torymus > Torymus auratus. The sequence goes on along the minus strand of UXGD01002644.1, from coordinate 12,643 downwards.
CTCTGGCGCGCGAGTTAACCCAGTTTATTCTGGCGATGCAGTTAGAGTTTAAGCGAAAGACGGAGGGATAGATATTTATGCGAACGCGTGGATATTTATCTCTGCAGCTGGGAACGAACAAAAATCGAAAGTGGGTTGTTTTGGGTTTTCAGGAAGGACCCGGGTGAAAGGTTTTTTATACGATTGATTATATATAGCTTCGCTCGTGATTTCGAGGAAGCGAGTGTAAAAAGATATAATAGTACAGTATTATCGTGTATATATGCTAATGGACGAGGTAGTTTTTCGCCCGAATCGCGTATAATTGCGTAGAAAGAAAGGGGACGGAGTTTCTGTTTCTTTTCCGGGATTATACCTAATATAAGCTCGCCGCGCTGAAAAATGAACGGAAGGTGAATTCGCGAAAAATGTATACGTATATATAGAGACAGCGGAGCGGCGGGCCCGCGCAATTTTTTTTTCTGTATATAGAGCGTACCGTAAGAGAGTTTTGTAATTGGAATTTTTCCAGTCCTCCGGTCACGTTTAGCGCAGGAAAGGGGGGCACAAATTGGTCGGTATAGGGTTCTTCACTGCGCCGTGCGTTTTTTGCAGTTATTCGCCGGTTTAGATAAAGGGGGGACGGTTGGAGTTCGCCTCGGTGCGGTGATGGTGGAAAAAGTTGTGTTTTATGTATATAGTTGCGAGGGTGCGTGATAAATGTTTAAAGATGAAAAGAAAACAATTCAAGTTTATGGAAGATTTATATGTAGACTAAAATAACCAATTCCGTTAAAACTTTACAATTATATTGTAATATATACTCGCTCAGAAAACACTGCCTATATGCATGACCCCGCACTGCATAAAACTGTACTATCACTTGTTCCGGAAATTGGTAGACAAGAGCGACTCGTTAATTTTGCCCGTCCCCGACGCGTCCATCAAATTTCGTTCGACCGGCCGTTAGTTCATTTTTTTCCATCTGGCCGTTGGGCGTTATACGCATAGGATGAAAGCCAGTTAAAAGTAACAGGGGTACGTGCGTGGAGCAGCGCGCGCATGTGAACCTGTAAGGGAAAAACAAGCGCCTATTACGTCGATAACTCGGCGCACCTATCACTCGACCGCGAGTGACAGAGGCCAAGGGTCCTGTGCATACTATGTATGTATGTTATATATATGTGCAAATCCCATCAAAGTTGCGACGAAACCCGAAATCACGATTTGAAATTTTTTTTCGAGCACCTTCGGTGCCCGGTTCTTCATGTTTGTTATAGTATATAAAATGAAAATCGCAGTCGTACTGCGTCCATCAAGTGGACTACTTTTTCTAGAGCAACTTCATGGACGATGCTCAACTGCGGATTTTCATTTTATGTACTATAACGAACAAGAAAAACCGGGCACCGAAGGTGTGCTAAAAAAAATTTTCAAATCGTGATTTCGGGTTTTGTTGCAATTTTGATGGGATTTGCACATATACGGGGGACGTGTTAGCGTCGAGGAGTGCAAGAGAAGTGTCGGACGAAAATGGAAAGTAAAGGGTGAAAGAGAGAGAGAATTGCAAGAGTCGAGGGTTGATGTATAGTGAAGTGTATAAGTTTGAAGCGCTTAGTTGTCGTTTCGTGATGTTGAAGGGTCTCTATGTTTCTTGTGGAAAAATATGTATTGAAGTAGTTCGTTATTTAATAAGAGGCTGGAAGTACCCATTGATGTTTATGAATTATTTCACATTTAAAAATTATAAGCGTCCTCGCCAAATATAAATATGTTCATTATATAAATGTTCAGGAAAATCGCCATTTCTGACTATCTTTCAAAATATATTCAAATGTTTAATTTTTTTAATTTTTCTTCCAGCTTCAATAATTGTGACGTACGTTGTGTCCATATACAATATTTTATATCAGTCAAAAAAATATTGATTGATCACATCCATTATTAGTATAAAAAGAGAAAGATAATTAAAACCGAAATAATTTTTTGACGAGAAATTAATTTATTAACCGGGAAAATTGCGCACGAACGACGACGTTCGCGAAACAGATAATTTTTTGATTGAAAGTTATCCTCTCGGCTGTCGTGTAACGAGATCGGTTTATATTAAATGTTGAATAAACAGAGGTGTCCCACATTGGTCGCAATGCTTTTTAAGGATAAACCAAATAATTATTTACCGAGATCGATCGCGGCCATGTCATATCGTTAGAAATACATGGCGGATATTACTGGAAGTTTTCGTTTAAAATTTAAAGGCCGTAGCCGTAAATTATACGCCGTTTATTTTATCACGTTATATCGATTACCGTTTTGACAGCTTTCGTTAAAAATATATTCGCGTTTATTGATTTGCGTTTATTTGATTTACATGCGATCCAGTAAGGAGTTTTGCGTATTTTACGTTTTTGACAGATTAATTATTCAACTCTGTAAAATGCATATACCATATATACATTAGATATAATATATAATTATATATAATACAATGCATATATATTGGTATGTGCAAATCTCATCAAAGATGCAACAAAATCCGAAATCACGATTTGAAAATTTTTTTTTTTAGCGCCTTTGACGTCCGGTTTTTCTTGTTTATTATAATACATAAAATGAAAATCCGCAGTTGATCATCGTCCATCAAGTTGCCTATTTTTTCTAGAACAACTTCATACTTTTTAAGAAAATGTCCAAAAATGAAAAAGAGTTTTAATTCCTTTTTTTTTTTAAATTAAAAAAGGTTTTTCTATAGTTTTAATTTATTTTTGGAAACTTAGAGTAGATCAATCCTGGGATAAATGGCTGAGGTTTGAAGAGAAGGGCTTTTTTTGAGATTTTTTTAAAAAGTAAGAAGTTACTCTAGAAAAAGTAGTCCACTTGATGGACGCAGTACAACTGCGGATTTTCATTTTATATACAAAAACAAACAAGAAAAACCGTGCACCGGAGGTGCTCGAAAAAAAAATTCAAATCGCGATTTCGGGTTTTGTCGCATCTTTGATGAGAGTTGCACATATATAATAAACTGACATATCAATATACAATCAGATTAACACAAATATATATTATTCATTGGAAAAAATAAAAGGTTGATGTAAAATGCATGCGGTTTAACAACGAGTATATCGATAAAAAAAAATATTTTGAAGTTCAATTTTTAATCGGGTGGCGATATTCCTGGCCGTATTCCTGTGGCAAAAATATAACACGCCGAGAGAAGGCTTGTTTTGTCGAAGGTAAAATAAAAATGTACCTTCTAGGTACTGCATATTGAAAAATGACGTAACAATATACCGCACCAACGCATTTCATTCTATAATTACGTATTAACATCAACCAACGTTCTGTATGAATTAATTCCCCGTGTTCTGCACATTTTTATTCCTATATTTCACACACATTTGTGCAAAATATAATGGGAATTCTCCAAAAAACTTTAATCCAGACTCCCACTCTTTTCTCCTACTGAATGTATCACACGCTCGGCTAAATAATGAAACTCCCATTTGTTTAACCATGGTATACGCCTACCGAATGCCAAATGAATTTACATGCATCATTCAGTGCGCACGCACGCGACCCACTTCCTCCAGTAAAACTTTGGCGCTTCGAAAAAAAAAACAAAAAAAAAACTGCTGAAAATTCGTACTTAATTAATGCGCTAAACCCCCGCGACTGAAATTGCCAGCGACGGCAGCGAATTATATATTTTACACATTATTAAAGCGCAGCGTAGCGACTGCTGCTACTCGCCTCTTCTTCCATTATTCTTACTGCGCGGCTCTCCTAACTTTTAATACAAACTGCTAAAATAAGAGCGACAGAATCGCGAAAGGGAGACTTTCAATTATCGCCTACTTCTCTTAACCCATTTCTTCCCAAGCGGACATTTTATAGTCGATTTGTTTTTCGTCTCTAAAAATCCTAAAAGTAACAAAATAATACTAGAGAAAAACATATTCTGAAGTAAAAAGACCTGCTCTTTTGGAATCTGATGCCAGATTTGAAAAAATTTTCAGTAAAAATTAAATATGGACGCCTAAACATGAAAACAGATGAAAAACCAATGTTGAAAATCGACTATAAAATGTCCTCTTGGGAAGAAATGGGTTAATTAAACTGAAATTAAGACTCTCGCTCGTTAAGAATAACGCAAACGTTATATATTCCTTCTCCTCCTTTCCATACACAAAGAGAGCGCCCGCAGGAGCTTTATGTACATTCGCTAGCCTCCTTACACTGCAACTTTGAGGCGGCCGTCCCTTCCAGCATTTTCCTATTATAACTTCGATAAAGAGAGAGCGAGTGACAGAGAGAGAGAAACTTTTCGAATGCAAAGTTTGAAAAAGCCGTGTGGATTCTTAACCGGACTTAGCCGCCCATCTACTGTGTTGGTCACTCAAATGCTCATACAGCGCATCCCTATATTCATTTTGTAAAACTATAACAAAAGAATATTTTAAACCATAAATAATGTAAAATATGCAAAGAATGAAAAATAACAAATTAAATAAAATAGATGACTGATCGCTCGCTCTAGCTTTTTTACATAAAAAACATAAAATATTTTTTTCTATATTATATGAGTGACTAAAGAAAAGCGAGTATTGCGGTAAAACCAAGGATTCATTATTTTCCGGTTATCATTACAGCCATCTATACGAAGACTATGTCATTTCAAAGAACATGATGTATTTTATTTCCGTGCTACTAAGCAAATATGTTATTCAAAATTGTTTTCTTTCTAAAAGTATTTGTGTAATTAAATTTTCTCACGATTTCTTCATATCAGTTTCTAGACACGTGTAAATATTTTACCTGTAATTATTTAAAATGGATTGATTATGGATTCAAAAAAACGACAATTGTCTTGTATGAGTGAAATAATAAATCATGAGACCGAGAAAATTCTATTATTTAACGATTTTTATATTTATCATGCAAGGGAATGTCGGAGTCGAAGAATTTACATCGTATATTTTTGTTATTTTAATGTAATTTTTAGTTTTCCTTAACAATTTTGAATGCAGTTTTTTTAAGCTAAAGAATATTGAATCTCAAAGATATAATATAACTATAAAAATTTGAAAATTTAAATAATATGGAAAAAATAGTAAGGAGTCGGTGATATACTTTATCGACACTTTACTATTTTTCTCATGTCGCTTTCATTTTCAAATTTTTATTAATGATCTTCGATATCTACGTTTCTCTAACTTACTTTGAATTAAGTGCAATTAAAATCGCGAAGAAAAAATAAAAATTAAATTAAAATAACAAAAACTACGATGTAGATATCTGTAACGACTCTATAACGCAGGACGGAAGATAGAGTTGGGTGATCGTATTGATTTAGACTGACGGTGGTTAATGGTACTTTTTTCCTTTAAGCGAATGGTAATATTTTGATAGTCTGGAGTGGACGCATATGCAAATTATTATTGTACAAAAAAATAAAATAAAAACTTTATATGAGATAATCTGTTTAAAAACATTTCCTAGTGTGAAACTTAAACACGTAATTTATGGATTATTGGTTATTAAAGTAATTATCTACATTTTGAGTAATTAAACGAGACTACATTCTAAATCAACCAGAGTGAAATTTCATTTTATTAAACTCGAATCTCATTTCAACAGTAATGCCTTTGAAGTACTCTTATTCATTCTGTAAATAGATTAAATTTGAAAGAAATTCAAATTATGTAAAATGAAAGTAAAATGCAATATCAATCAAACTCTCATAAAGACGATAGGATCAGATCATTTTGAAGTGAATTATCTTAAATTTAAGGCCATTATGATTTATGAACATGTGGCTTAAACTTCGGTTATCAGAAAAACTTTCTTCAATGGTGGTTTTTTCGATTTATCATAACTGTCATCTTTCCAGCCTCGTATACTCGACTTAACTTTATGAAAAATCCAAGTCATTCATTGCAAAATTGTTCGTAACAAAAATATCCTTCCGAATCGATTTAAAAAAAAAAAAATTATTAAACTTATCGTGAATTTATAACCTCCATTACTTGGAGGAATCTTATATGACTTTTGACGTTATGCTAATACTAGAATCAATCCAATCATCGTGGAAAGATCCATAAAAAAAGTTATGAGCCTTATAAAGTATCTTTTAATACACCTTTCAGGTGCACTATATCATAGATTAAGGTGTGGTTGTCAGATGTCGTAATTTTATTTATTAAGTTCAAAGGATAAGATAGGGGGGAGAAAATTTTCCCAGAGATACACGAAAGGCACACTAAAACGTCCAATTTCTTATTTTCCTTTGAAATGCGTATTTACCAAGTAAAAGATAGACATAGATGCCTATTACGTAAAATACAAAAAATATATATTATTAGCAGAAATATATAGAGCAAACATTTCGGCAATTTTACGCTTACTTCAATTTCTGCGCGGAAACCAGAACGTTTGAGTAATGTAATGCAATCGTATATACAATTTCCCTGAAAAAGGTGAAAAAGTGAAATTCCTGGGATGCACTTCTTAAAGCTCGAATATTTGCATGAAATGAAGGGAGCATTCTTCGAATCTTCTTGGCTGTATATACGAGCAGGTCGTAATGTAAAATATTCGGAATTCCGAGGTCGACTCCGGATTAGACGCATTAAAATTTTTACGCAAATGACAGCGTGTTCGAAGATCGTAATTATTCGTAAAATTTAAAAATCTCTATAATACTCTTAATTATCTCAATAATTCCCTTATTTCCAAGCTTGAATTTCATGAATATAAAAAAGACATTTCAATTGAATAATATTTCAATTTATTAAATTTCGTTTAATAAAGCGAATAATACGCTTGATACCGTTGAATATTCTCATTGAGTTAATTATCGGCACATGGCAAATAAAAGTATTTAAATTTAAAAATCAATAGTATTATTGATAATACAAGTGAGCCAAGTCCATTGAATGAATTTTGATTAAATTTTTCCTATAATATTAATATTATCAATACCGCTTTTTATGTGAATTCCGAGTTATTTGATCTGAATAAATATGAGTTTGAATTAAACAGGTGGTTAAGTCACATTAAATTACACATTTATGTACAAAACGCTATTCAAACAAATCAAAAGACTATCACCGATAATACCTACCTATATTATCATTTCTAACGAATCAATTTCAGAATTTTCCTCGTACATATATAAAAGTCAGCACGTGAGAACTCGCACGTGGCGGTAACTTTTTGAATATTTCACTCTCCGAATGCACAATGGCCACTCCAACAATGTCGATTCTTTAAGCTCGAAACAGACCAGCGCTACTAAACATTTCAACAGTCTGAAATTAAAACTATCCATACATAACCATATATCATCCCTGCGGATGCAAGTCCCACTACTGCGCGTTTTACGCGCACGCTTCGGTCCATCCGCGAAATTCGTCCCGATGAAAATTTAATGCAACGATCACTCACTCTCTCCGTTCGCTCTGTTATTGAATCTTTTAATGGGGAGCTATTAAGCTCCTGCATTTTTCATCACTCCTATATAGTATACGTATAATTCATAACCACGTGCGCATATACGACCACGTGCATCGATCGCCACAAGAGATTTGCAAATCTCTCTCTCTGTCTCTCTCTCTCTCTCCCTCTCTCTCTCTCTCTCTCTCTCTCTCTCTGTCCCCGGACATTCTATTTCAGAAGCACAATCCGGTGGGGATTCTAAAAAGGTGTATAGAATTCGAAAGTTGGAGGAAGAATCGAAGCACATCAGTGCGCACTGCGTCGATATGTATTCGTATAAAAATCTAATTCTGATTCCTTGCACATCCGCATCTGCATACGCATACTATAGTGTGTGTACACATAATCCACAGTTGCATTATTTATAAGAGTTGCAGCGCGCGGACAGAAGTAAATGAGAGAGAGAGAGAGAGAGAGAGAGAGAGAACGCGCATATATATGTCAGTGTGTTTGTGGGGCAGGGTCTCAAAGTCGTTACAAAAGAAACAGACGAAAGAAAGAAAAGAAGAGTATATCGTGCGGATAATTGAATGGAGGAAATTCCTCGAGGAGCCGAGCGTTTATAGTATAAGAAAAGAGAGTGGACAGCCGGAAGCGCGCGGGGTATTAGTTTTGACGCCGAATAATAAGAAGGAGAGAAAAGGAAAAAGAAGAAAGCAGCGCCGCATCTCAGATAATTTTCTTGCAGGCCATCATACAACATGCGAATCAGTGCTGTTGTTGCTCTCGTATATATTCGAGATATTTATATATGTATACGTGATATATGTTCGATCCCGCGGAGCTGATATTTCTTTCTTTTCTTTTTTTAAGCTTTTGGTATTGATGTGTGGCGCATCTATATACAACGGGAGGAAGACGTGCGGGTTTCCGGGTTATTACGAAGCGGCGCGCGTAAATTTTTAAATCGCAGAGAGAGGGAGAGAGAGTCGATACGAGTAATCTTCGGATGCAGTATTTTCCAGCGAGTTATATACACGCAGGCAGTAGAGGGAAATGCAAAAGTAGTTCCCGGAAAAAGACATCGCGGGACGCAAGCGGTAAAGTTAAATGACTTTGGTGTAATATTGCTTTTGCCGCGTCTTTGCCGCGCGGATTTCACCCGGAGTAATATAATTTTATATCGATGGTAAAAGTATCTTATATATTTAGTGAATATATAAGGTTATATTCTTTATAAGAATACATTTTATCCGATTGTCCGTATGTATAGTATATATAATAAATCGAAAATAGAATATATTCTTTGACGTGCGTGCGCTTGCTCGCAAAGCTCTCTATTGCAAATACAAACTTTTCCAGCAGATTTATTATTTGAATACCATTATACCTCCGAGAATATACATATATATGTGTATTTCCTTCTTCCCCCTATACCCGATCTATCGACGCAAGCGTTCCTCAATAATAAACGACCTTTTATCTCCCTATATACGGCACACTTTAAATAGACATACACTCACACAGATACACACACATAGTTACAATCGAAATTAGCACGTCAAACAGACTTTTCAATGTTCAATTTATCGCGGACGAAAATCTGAATTTTCCACGCGCCCCACCGCGCGCGCCAATCTAATAAAGACGTGTCGCCGCGCTGTCACTCTTTCTTATACTCGAGGAGCCCCGTTCAACTAGTACATTTGCGCTCTCGGCAAACATTTGATCTTTCGACAAAAGAATATTCCATTGAGTGGCATAGCGATGATGGCACGGCAACGGCTCCGGGGCCGCAAGGTTCGTTGAACGCGCCCCAGTTGATCGCGCGATAAGATAAGAGGCGAACGCAAGGGGGAGGGAGGGAGGACACCATCAATGAAAGGAATATGTTAATGCGTCGAAACGCTTTGATGCAGAGAATTTCATGAATAATGAAGCCGGCCGAAGATTTGACATCTTTCTCTCCACCTTTATCTTTTTCTTCCATGGAAGCGCGCAGTTCGTTCGCTTTCGCAGGGCTTTTTATCTCTCGGAGAAAAACTGTTGACGGAAATGTTTCGTTTCGTTTATTTTTTTTACTTTGAGTGGTGTTGAGACGTTGGGTACGTCTAGAAGGAAGTTTTCGTACAGCATTGATTCGGGAGATGTAGAACACAAAAGTTGGAGTGAAACTTGAAGGAACTCGCACGATTTCGTGTAAATTGAAAAGAAAGTACACGGAAGATTTTGTATAGCGGGAAAATCTTGTTGGTAATAAAGATGTGATTTCAAAGAATATTCAACTGAATTTTGACAGTTCAATATTCACAAAATAACATCGCGAATCATAAAACAAATTGAAATTCGAACGCTACTGCAATCATAAAACAAAACCTGCGCGCACCCGTAAACAAATCATTCTTACAGCTTTCAACCCTTAAACCTCCCTTCACCCCCAAACTAAAACTAAAGTTCCTTACTCCAATATACGAAAGATCCATAATATCCACAAACCATCATACCTTTCCGCCAACGTAAAGTTGTCTCTCTCCTTCTCTTTTCTCACACCTTCACTGAAACGTCCAATTTGATCGCCTCACTCTATTATACAGACACACCGGGCGGCTTTCACCACACGCCGCATGCACTTAAACTGCACTTTCTCCCGCAGTGCGTATATCACCGGCCGCCGCGTAAAAATTTCATAAACGTAAAATCTCTCTCACCACCCCGATATCCCGAATTCTCGAGCACACGCGCGGTTTACGCGCGCGCGGGTTCCTATAAAATTGCCGCCTGCGGTGCGCGCGTTATAGGTACACGAGGGGTTTTTGGACGGTGGGAATAGCGTCGTAAAGGAGAGGCGCGCATGCGACCCGACGATGATTTTCGGGGGTGGATTGTTAAAGAATGATTTACGAGATGAGCGTGGAATGCAGCATGCGTGATGAGTGAGGGAGGAGCAGCGAGAATAACGAGGGTTTGAAAAGGACGCGGTGACGGTTAATAACGTGGTTTGGGTTTAGATGGGTAATCGATGAGTTTTAGGTATATCTATTATATAATAGATATAAGTATGGTGCTGTAATCTGCCCGTTTAATCATATGTTATTATGATAGAGTACTTTCATATGGTGTCACGAAAGATGTCTTCCCTAATATCTCTACTTTCGACCGAATCACCTAAAACTTTATTTTCAAGGATACTAATTTTTTCGCAAATATGTTGAAATTCTTCAAACACTACAAAGTCTGCGTTATTAACTAGGACTTCATCACTAACGCTTAAATCGTTTACTTTCTACTTAACCTCACACTATACTCAAAGACGCGGAAAATTAATGGACATTACTCCACATATAATAACGCCAGTTCATCCATCCCTCAAATCTATCTGCACACTGCTCAACATACCATTAACGTAATATTATGCAAAGCTCTATATGGATTCACGTGCTGCGCGAACTACAACGCGACTCTCGCGCGCATGAGAATCTCGGATTTGTCCTTCGAGTAGGTATATAATACAGCGCATGAGGTCCAGCAGCAGCATCGTGTGCTTATACGCTCGCCGAAGCGTAAACACGGATTACGTTTCCGGTATATATACACTATATACATATCGTCGGTCCATACACGCGCGCGACCAGCGGTGATAGCTTGTATATAACTATATACACGCGGATACATCTTAGCGGAGGATCGAGTTGCATGCGAGCTGCGGCGCCTCTTTGCTAAGAGTCTCGATTTCGGCTACAATCCCTCCGGCATACAACTGTGGTGTATACGTAACGTGAACGCTTGCGGGGGGAAATTACTACTCCTGTGTATATACGTCCGTGCGGTGGGGTTTAAGGAAAGCCTGAGATAATATAAGTAGACGAGGGATGGCGCAGGAAAAAGAGTTGAGCTTCGGACGCGGTCTATTGCACTCTCGGGTTTGAGACGAAAGCGATACTTTTTTCGCGGTGGAGATAAGAAGGGTTGGCGCGCGGGTGATGACCTTGTGTATATATATACGCAGCGGATCGCATGGCTAGACGCTTCCTATTTTCGTTCACCGTGGAAATCCTATTTTACCGTGGCCGTTGAAGGAGAATCAAATAATAAGATCTGCTACGCGAGCCGCCGCGTCTTTGAATATGAGAATGATAAGGTATATTATAGTGGATATGTAAGGGCGAATTATGAATGGCGCGATATTCTGTAGCGGATTTCTGTAGCGCGATATTCTCTAGTGGATATTGCATTTTCTTACGGCAGCAATAATCGATCATTGAAGAAGATTTACTTCGTATATAATTTTCTAATGAGAATAAGTTATTATATATGCAGCATACTTTAAAGATATTCGACTTTCATTAAACTTAAACTATGTTTCGACATATCGTCATATTTAAAAATTTTTATTTCAAATAAATATTTGGTTTTTCATACTAGAAATTTTTGTTTAAAAAATGGAAAATAACCGCCGAGTGCTTTATTAAAAATTTTGTTTACCATAAATTTCGTAATTATTGTAAATTTAACGCGAAAGTTATATTAATCGAAAATAGGGGGAGCCCAAAGTTCAGACCATCCACTTTAGATTTGAAGTCAACTCTAGATTTATTTAGTTCGATAAAAATGTAGAGTTGACTTCAAATCTAAAGCGGATGCTGTGAACTTTGCCCCCCCCCCAAGAAAATAGGGTACTAATCGTTTAAGTGCATCACGATAAGTGCTTAAGAATTGAAAGATCAATGAATTAAGAGAATCGACATAAGCACGTCTGACTATGTTCAGCATGAATCTACTTATCCACTTATCTCACGTGTCTGATACTCTGATATGGCACCGATTCTATAAAAATCGATCCACCAACTAAATTGATTTAAACATGAACGTAGCAAAATTCACGATATAGCAAGATTAATCTTGATATTCATAAAGATAAAAAGCAGACGCTAACGAACAAGTTTTTTTAGGCAATTTATTAAGCCAACGTTTCGGGAGTTTCGGGTTACTCCCCTCTTCAGGGCCTTATATATAAATTGCGTCACATTACGTGATTCGTCAGGCTGAATCTTTTATTTTATTTTATTTTATCTTTATGAACATATAACTACGAACGTTCAATTTCATCAAAATTACTACGGCATTCGGACACAACATGCCTACAATCAATTCGTCCCTAAAATTATGTTTGACTATCTAAAAATGACAGCGTTGACGAATCACGTAATGTGACGCAATTTATATA